>JAYJMB010005626.1:0-11789 GCA_036873735.1 Pouteria campechiana
TCCCAACACAACAAACTAAGAATCATATAATTATGAGTTTAGAAGAAAAATTTATGATCAAAATACTAAAACTGCTCCAGAAGTTTATCCAAAATTAACTTCTGATAAAGCAAAGTGAAGGTGAACTTCGTCCGAAGAAAGTGACAGGGGAGCAGGCGCTTGGCCTAGCCGCCTACGAGTAAACAACATATTGATGAAAGAGTTTTATCAAAATTTGACTGCAGTTGTTTGGCACAGCCATCTGCCGACTTCCAACATTTGCAAATTTGAACGTTGCAAGCCTCTTAAATGCAACCCATCTTCTCCAATGGTCAAGTTTTTTGAAGATCTATTTAAGGAGAAGCTTAGGGATGTTTTTAAGGGTTGAAGAAGCAAGGGGATTGAGTTTAAAACCTTCCACAAATCTTTGAAACCCTAGGTCAAGAGCTTCAACCCTCAAATATCATTCAAGGGCTTCATCTTTCTATATCCATCAAGGCCATCTTCTTCAATACATCAAGGGGAGATCTTCTGTACTACAAGGAGTTGTTCAAGGATCAAGTCTTCCCTGAAAATTATCAAGAAATAGAGATTTTGAGAGTCCTAAGCGATAATGAAAAATCAAACAATAAGAAACTCATTCAAGTTTTTGTAACACCCAAGGTGTTAAAAATGAGGACAAAAATTTTTTTATCATCGTTTTGGGATACTATGTACATAGATTTATGAAATGGTGAAGCATTGTTATGAAATTTAATGTACATGGTAATGAAACTACATTATTCCCAATTATTTGAGGGATATTATTGTGCATTTTAATGATGTATTATTGAGGAAAAATCATGGTGACAACAATGAAAGAAAAAAGGAATAATATGAAGAAAGTACAAAGAAAATACAATGGAAATTAGGGGCAGCAACATTTGGAGCCGCGGTGCCAAAATTCGGCTCCACGATGCCACTCTATGAAGGCAAAGTGCGTGGTGGCTGGCGAGGCTAGCCCCGGGGTGCCCATATATCTGAGCCATTGTGCAGGTGCGGTATGGCGACAGAGCACCAAAAAATTTTTACTTATTTAGGTGCTCCATCTTCCCTATTTTCTTCTATTCGTCCTCTCTTTCTTCCACGTCCTTGCACCCATGCTTCTACACTCCTTTTTGACCATTTTTATGTTATTTCTAGAGGATAACAACCTTATTTAGGCATGATAATCCATCACCCACACATCCAAGAGCAAGCTCCATCTGGGTGGACAGTGGAGGAAGAGGGAAAATTCATGTTGCTAAAATTGGTGGAGGATCCTTGGGGATTTGAGGGTGAAGCTTCATTTCAGGGTGGAAGCTACATATGAACATGATGGTAAGTCTTATTGTCTCCAATTAGATTTGTGAGTTCTAGTTGCTAGGGTTTTATATAACTCATGAACAGTAATTTTGGGGGAAAATGATTTGAATTGTTGCTAGATACATGGGGGAAATGGTTAATTAAGGGATAGCAGTGTTTTTGAAGTGAATTAGGCATGGAAAACCTATGTGTTTTGCTATCCATGAATTTGGACAGCAATAGTTATATTCTAAATTGGGAATTTTGTGGCTTATGATGTTGGATAGCAATTTGTTCAAGTTTGGTGTTTAATTAATTTATTCATGAAGCTATTGGAATGTTAATTATGTTAAATAATAAGTATATTTTGTTGGTGATGAAATTTCCTTGATGCATCTTATTGAAAAATTTTAAATTCAAAGAGGCATATGGAATGTTTGCTGAAATGCCCAAATGAAAAGTTAATTAGGTTTAACGGGGTTGATGATACCCCTAAGACTCAAATGAAGTGGGATGAGGGATTAGTTTATTCTTGGATATAATTCATTGTTAAAGAAGTTGTGATGATTAAATGTGTTGAATATGAATTGTAATACATCATTGTAGAAATGGGTAGCAAAGCTATTGTAAATAAAAGCATGAAGAAATGCTCTAATGGAAAACATATGTAAATTGGGTCATTACGTGTGTATGGCTATTGGAATATGCATGGGAAGCCAAGTCAGGGAATGTGAAGATTGTGAAATGGACCTCTAGTAAGGTAAGTAGGCTCTTTCTTGTTTATGTGTGATGTATGAATTGATGGGGATAGCGAATATCCCATGATTATGTGCACCATGTTTTCATGATATGTGTTATGTTGTGTGATGTGTGGATTGCTGGGGATAGAGAGTATCCCATGCTTTTATACAAAATAGTGTTTATTATATCGAATGAATATGTGAATGGATGGGGATAGAGAATATCCCATGATCTTGCACAAAATAATGTGTATTCTTATTGTATTGCACCTGAATGATGTTTGATTTCAACCTGATTTAGAATGATGAAATTGTGTCTTTCTATGTAGTTGCTTTAAATGATTTATGTTAACTATTTGTTTGATTAAAATATTGTTGATATTATATTGCATGGCATGCCATCATGAGTCTTGAATTAAGAGACATGTAACCGTGTTATGTAATACGTGGGGATAATTGGAATGAATATAAGGATATTATATTAAATAGGGGATGTTTAGATGGATGGGAGGTAAGGATGTAGGTAGTGATTGTAACTCTTATAAAATGATGTGGATATGCTCTTATAGGCATACAAACGGTATGGATATGCCTTTGGTGGCATTGTGCCCTTATCAGCACAAACATGGTATGGATATGCCTTTGGTGGCATTATGCCTTTGCAGACACAAGAATGATATGGATATACCCTTGCCGACATAATCCTTTGGTGGCATGAATGAATCTGCCTTTGCTGGCATGAATGGGCATACCTTTGGTGGCACAAAAAGTGACGTGATATCTATAACATACATCATTTGTAAGTGATATTTGATCAATGATGATAGTAACCTATGAGAATGTAAATGAAAAATAGATTTTAATGAAACTTATTCATTGAAAATGTTATATTATGATATGACACCCATGAGTTGTCGAATGGATACACTTTTGGTAGTTTTATGCCTTTGATGGATTCAAATGTTGAACATATTGGAATAAGAATGAATTATGGTTGAGATCAAATGAGAGTGCCTTAATGATATAGAAATATATGCATATGGAGATATATGAAATTTGATTGTGAGGATGTTGTGATGATGACAGTATATTTGGAAGATATGTTTAATCCGGGCAACTTATATGTTGACAATGGGAGGACATATGCATTATGGTATAGGAATATGTTGCATCATCATGTATTATTTTGCATACCATGGATGACAAATGTTCGGGACCTGAACATGTTATTTTATTGAGTATTGATTATGAACATATAACATTGTTGTCTTGTAATGACATCAAGTCAGTCATGGAATTTTACTTGTATTGGATTTGATCATGATCTTCTAATGGTTTCATTGCTACTAATTTTAAATTGCCTACTTACTGAGTTTGCCCTAACTTACACCTCCCTATGTTAATTTTTAGCTAACAGGCCCACTAATAGAGCCAACTGGGGGTTGGTGCTCAGGAATGGGCTTAGACAGTTGATCTTCAGGATGATTTGAGAAATTTGGATGAAATCACTTGTAATGTGTATAAATTATAAGTTTATAAGATATAAATTATGATGTATATTGAGTTATGTATCATATGCAGGTTTTGGCATGTCATAATGACAAATAATGATGATATTGTGGATGAATTTTATACTATTCCCGTTATGTCCATTACCATCACAATGCGACTGTAATTTTGGGCAGCTGTGAGTGTGTTTCATGGTTGGTGTTACAAATTCATAATTATGGATATTATAATTTTATATGGTTAATGGATGTACAGGTTTAGATCCATATAATACAGATGAAATCCTGCCAAATTTTTGTAGAATATTTCCCTTAAAATGGGAAAATTATAGGATAATGTTAAAATGCATGGGCCCCTAGGCGTGGTGCGATAGTTTCCCAAGTGTATTCACTCCAAGGTGGTTCCAGGATCAAAGAACTTCAATGCAACATTAATACCACTTTAAGAGAGTTTGAATTCACTATAATTTGCTTATTGTTTCATCAGTTGTATTTATGCTTAATTGTGTATTCATCTGCCCAGATAAAGGCATTTCCTAGTACACATAATACCTAAAAAGGTAAAGTTCCTAGTTAGCTCAGGAAACCAGATTGCTGAGTTGATGGTAAGCTTAAGGGAGAACCATCAAGTTTATTTGTGATCTTTGAAACCATTGAGTCGGTGGTGAGCTTGAGAAAACCACATTATATGAGTTTTTTGTGAGCTCAGAATCCAGAATATAAGTTTGCTGGTGAACTAGGAAACTGGTGAGTTGGTGGTGAGCTTGGGAAAACTATCAAGTTTACTGGTGATCTTTGAAACCAATGAGTTTCTAGTGAACTCATGAAAACTAGATTGTATTCTATTATATGAGATATAGTGGAACCCGAGGCATAAGGAGAGTGTGTTCTTAGAAGAGTCTAGTAGGGATAGTTGCCCAAACCACTATAAAAAATAGTGTTATTTGTGTGTGTATTTTATGTGTTTGCTTTACTCTCCCTGCACTTTATTGCTTTATCATTTATTTTATATTGCATAGCACACAAGCACAAAAATAGGGAAATTAATCTTATAGGGTTAAGTAAGAAATTTTTATTAACCAAATTCATCCCTCCCCTCATGGGTTAGGCTAGCCTATCGGGACCCAACAAATGATATCAGAGTGGGCTATGTAATTAATTGTAGAGATTCACATGATTAACCTAATATTGTCATCTTCTATGTTTTGTGAAGGTTTTTCCACCTCCCATATTCCATAATTATGATGGATCCTATTATGTTCAATGGAAGAGAAAGTTGGAAATTAATCTTGTGGCCAACGACCTTGATTTATGGAAAACTATTTTTATTAGCCTTGTCGAGGATGAAGATAGAGTAAGGCAAGAAAATTTTAAGACAATGAATGCCCTACTACATGCTCTCTATGCCACCATTTGCAAACATATCTTAACCTGTAAATGTACAAAATAAATGTTGGACAGGTTAAAGGCAATATCTTAGGGGCAAATAGATTTGCACTTAATGATACTAATCTTGTTATTAAGAATGATGTGAGTGCATGAAACAAAGAAAGAAGATTGATCAAGCTCCATTTAAAGACAATTGGCTTTTTAACACCAGATGTAGAAAAATATATTCAAACAAGTCAAAACCTATAAAACACAGGTAAGTGCTAGTATGACATTCTAACTCAAATGCTTTTTATATTTTATCACAGCTGCATTTAGAACTTTACTTATATGTCTCTATTATAGATTCATTTGTGCATAAATAGGATTTCATAGTTTAGTTTAAAACAAATAAAATCATGATACAAAATTGAAACATCAAAAGAGCATCATAGAGAACAATAAAAATGAGGAAACAAAGTATCATTTATACAACCACCTCATTTTAAGGACAAGAATGCCAAGATTCATATAATTCATCTAAAACTTTGAAACAATGTACGATCATGAGAAAATAATATAAAAATTAATGGCTATGCTCAAATTGATTAAAGATTCATATTTAATTCAATTATTGATGAAAATTAATTGATTTAGCATTTGAAGCTTTCAAAGAAGTCGGTTCTCATCTTCATGATGTAACTCATAAATATGCTAGTTCAAATATTTCAATGATGGTTATAATTAAAGCAGAGAGTTTGTCCTGGCTTGCATCTATCAAAAAGATCTATTTTAATTTTAGACAAATTTAATGCAAATAAAAACTAGTAAAATCTAGATGTTACATTCATAAAACCTAGTAGGAGAAAACTTTCATATGAAAAATAAATATTCAAATGGTCATTTTGCTATGTTGTCTTGATTCTCAAATGCATACTACTCTGTATTAAAAGGAATTTCACTAATTAAATTATTGCATAAAGCTCACATCTGATTGACTTTGCTAATGAAAGAAAAAGTGCAAGAATCTTTCAAGTGTATGCAGGAAAAGCTTAAAATGAGCAAATAGAAGAAAGGGAATGATGAGAAATCAATGTCATCTTCTCAAACGGCACTTTCAAGCTGAAGGAAGAAAAAGGGGTAACAAGAGCTGAAGCAAAAAAAAAAAACCACCTTGGCATATCATTTATGAGCTCAACTGCAAAAATCTACGAAAGAAGTGAAAAAGGAGATAAGTTGTCCAGCTTGATATATCCAGAAGCTATACATTACATTGCCATATATGCTAGAAGCCTCTGAAAATGATTGCCTTGGATTTGGATGCATATGAATTCATTATTTTTGAGCTAAATTATTCTAAAAATCTAAGTTAATAAATAAAATTGATTAATCCTTGATATAATTATAGTCCTAAGGCATAAGTCAAGCCTGTTTGGGAAACTTCACAGTTTAAGGTCTCGAATAGGAATTCCATTCCTATATGTTTTGAGAGATTTTCATGAGTGAATGATATAGTGAGGCTTGTCATGTATTTTCTCTCTGAAAAGTGAGGTAAAACAATGTTAAAATGTTATGAATCTGAATTTCATGATGTGAAAAATCTGAAATGGATGCTTTTTAACATAATTTCATGATGTTAAAATTTTATCCATATCTAATTGTTATGATTTTGATGAATGTAATGATGAATGCTTAACAGATATTTGAAGTTCCTAAATAAAAGTTGTGCAATGTTTGAATGTTACCCATAACATGAATGTGCTCTTTCTATTGATGAAAATCCATCCTATTTCATGTTCACAGTTGTGCCCTAATGATTCATCCTCCGTATTCTTGTTTCAGAGCCCAAAAATATAGGGACCTACAAGACATCTCATATTTATGGTTATGCTTTGTATGGGATCCAGCAAATGGTTGTGTACTATTTTCTTGGGACCCAACAAATGCATTAGGATAATGATTTGCAATCAATGGGAGAGAGAGAAATATTGTTGAATGTATTGTCCTTAACTGTCCTATCTTTCAAAAATGCGAATATACCCCATTTATAATCCCATTTGGTGGACCTTTTTGATTCTGATAAAAAGGGGGAGAAGATAGGAAGACTTGTAGGAAATTGTTTGGTTGAAATACTTGTAGGAAATTATTTGGTTGGGAGAAAAGGACTTTAGTTGGTCATGTTAATCATGATTTGTCTTAGAAGAAATATATGTCATGATCTATTAAAAGTGTCAAACTCCATAGGTTTATAAATTTCAATTAGATAGGGGAAGTTTGATATTGGCTCATTAGCATGCTCTCAAAAGTTATAATTCTTCAAGTTTTGTCATCATCAAAAAGGGAAGATTATTAGAATTACTATATATATTTTGATGACAACAAAAGTTATCTTAAGACATGATTTATGCTAATAATGTATGAGTTTAGAAAGCTTAAATTGTGGATAGTTATGCTTGTGATGGTCCCGTGCTATGGCTAGACTCACATAATATACAAAAGTAATTCAAACACACTACACAAACAAACACAAAAAATTCAAATCACATAGTTTATAGTGGTTTGGCACTCTCCATCTACTCCAATGGAGAGTGCCAAACCACAAAGCTACAGTGGTATAGTTACTTTGTTCTATGGACTTACACTTCCATGTGACAATATAGATAAATCACTTACACACCCTGTAATAATTCAACTATTTCTTAATTTATAACCTAAACCAAGGTACAATCAGCATAATAAGGGTGATAATAAAAAGAAGCTTATAACCATTTCAAATCTCTGGTGACCTTAGTACTTCAATTCACTTCAAATTATCCAACTTCATTCACCTACAAAACAAAGGATAGAATTTCCTCATGATCTTCACTTCATGATTTTCTCTTAATCACACCCCAAGATCTCACTCTCTCTAGGACACATAGTTTCTTCAATAAATCTTACATTAATATAGACGTTCAACTGCTAGGAGATAATCCCTTGAAGGATGTTGAAGAAAATGTCAAACAGCTCAGATTGGATCTTTGCAACTACTAGCAAAGGTTCCAAAATCATCAACATTTTTCCCAAAAACCATCGATGTTTTCCTTAATAAAGAAATAAGTTGAAGTTTAACTGCACTAGATTCCTCCTTAACTACAAATCCATCAAGGTTCTGACCAAGTTCAAACTTAGCTCGATTTGCATCCGTCGAGGTTCATCTTCGCCGGATGTGTTGTAACTTCAAATCTGTTGAGGTTTTGACTAAGAAACATCAATGGATTTCTCCATCTAACATCTTTCTTCCTTATCCTTTTTCCAAAACTTGTTTACATTCATTTCATCATATTCAATCAACCTATTTACATGCTTTTTATTTCATTCACACAAATCAATTACATTTACATCAATCCACTCTACATCAAATGTGTATCATCATCATGTTGAATATACATTCTTAAATAGCTTGATTTTGATGATGAACATTCTTAACCAACCATATTTTGATGATGAGCAAAGACATAAGTGAAACATTAAGGTACTAATAATTCATTCTCAAGCATTTTGTATAAAAATATGTCCAAACTTAACTTGAGAACAATCTTCATGATGATTAAAGGAAGAAACCAAGTAAATGCTTAAGAAATCTAAGTATATAAATTATAGATATACTGAAAAGAAGAATATAGAAAGTTTATAGTTTTTTAAGAAAGCTTCAAAGTCAACTTCGGATTCAAATTTCATTCCTTTGAAGTTACTCAAGCACTTCAGAGACAAGAGATCAACTTTTAGAGCAAATAAAGCATTTAGAAAATAGAAGAAAATTCCCTCAGAGTCATGAAGTCATAAACTTTGGAGTCAGCAAAGGAATTTTGAAGCCATTGGAAAACTTAGAGACAAAGGAACAACCTTTCAGGATCATAAAGTCGCAAGTGTCGAATTCAACAAAAATGTATCAGAGCCACTGGAGCACTTTGAAGATTGAGAGAAATAATGTCAAAGTAATGATATTACTTCCGAGTCACGAGCTTACAAGCTTTGGGGTTAATTCAATTACTTTGGAGTCAATCAAGTTACTTTCGAGTTATGAGCTCAAAACCTTCGGAGTCAGTTAACGCACTTGAAAGTCATGGACTTATGAGCTTCGGAGTTAAGTTAAGCACTTTTTGATAAGGCAAGTCAGGAACAATGACGAGAAGCCTTTGAAGTTAACAAAAACACTCTTTAGAGAATACAAATTGTTGGAGTTAGAAGAAAGGTACTTCAGAGACAAGTAAAACACTTCAGAGTTCAGAGTTAATCCTTCGGAGTCATGGAATAACCACTTTGAAGACAAGAACTCCTTCAAAGTTAGTCTCCATGATCCCGACATAAGACATTGCTGCCACGCCACTTCGGAGCCTCTGAAACATATTTTTGATGCATCCAAACAAATGGCGACTTGTGTGAACTGTGCAGAAAACTTCATACTACTTAGAAACTTGGAGAATCTAATGTTGGTTCATAGACTTTGAAACCTTGCTGAAAGTACAACGATTATAAATTCAAATATTTTTTGGCATTTAATGATTCTCACCTACCACAACAAAGAAAGTCAGAGGTCTCAATATAAAAGAAGTTAATTGAGATTGAAGAACATAATAGTTTAACACTGAAAAATAACAGAGAGCATTTACTAAGTCCTTAAGGCTTTTCTTCCATTTCAACTCCACTAAAATCATTCAAAGAAGCATTTAAATTTATTCATTCAACCACTTCTGGAGATTGAATCCTACTACTTTCACTGCTATATTATTTGTGTTTACTCCTTTCAAACTTCATACAAAATTAACCTATTAGAGGCATTAATATTTATGCACAATTATTTTTACATATTTTTGCAAGTCAAGGACTTGCCTCTGTATAGTGAAAGTAAGTAGGATACTTGCTAAGTATTTGTACAAGTTAGTTAGTGAGCTTAGAAACCAATAGGTGTATTTGTTTGATAAGAAAGTACTGATCAAAGAAGCTGTTAGTGGAACCTGAGTTTTACAGAGAAAGCTAACTCAGGAAGTAGAGTAGGAACTTTAACACCCCACACCCCCACCTTATGCATTTGAACCACACCACCTCGGGGCCGATGCAGAATGCTACCATCTTATATTCCAGAGAAGAATCTTACCAAAAATTCGACAGTCTCCCCTGAAATATAAGGCATTTGTACATGATATATATGTGTAATATCACATACAATTAATAATTATGCAATATAAAACATCAATTATATTTAAATACTAAACACCAAACCCATACTCACAACTCTGCCCAAGATCAGAACCGAGTCATGATGGCAATCACACAACTACAATTACGGATATATCACTATGACATGCCCATACTATACAATATACATCATTTTAATCTTATTATAGAAATTTAATTACACTTTTAATTTACAAAGATGTAATATGAAGGGATTCCAATCCCAATTACCGTTTCATAATTAAAATGTCTTCAAATCTGGATTAACAACCCCAATCCATAGTTGGGATTTTTTACATGTCCTGACAGCTAAAAAAATTTTAAGAAGGGGTGAGTCTGAGCAAACTCGGTAAGTAGGTGTATAACAAAGCATAAACAACAAGAGGGATCCATTAGGCATCCCAAAAGTATATTCAACATGAATACGATCTTAATTTTTTGTTTTTATGCCATCTAGGCATAAATACATCAAGTGCAACTCATAATTGAACATATCAAGTCACAATCCAGATATTACAAGAATACTATATAATACAAGAAATACTGCATTACATAGCAATTTAATACATAATTACATCACATCGTAACACATTCAATTCATACATCTTGGGATCTTCACTACTCCCAATTTGCATATGCATTCACAATACCATATAACAATTCCTGGGATATTCATCATCCCAAACATTCTACACTTATACGCATACTTCAAAAACACAAAGATCATGGGATAGCCATTATCTTCATTCACTCATACATGTTTACATGCATAAATATGGAATCCATCTTAGTCCATACAAAAGAATCATGAGAATACATCTCAATATTTAACATATATACATAAATACATAATAAACAATAATTCACGGGATATCCACTATCCCTAACAATCATTTCATCCATGCCCGTTTGCAAACATATGGGATAGACACTATCCCCATCCATTTTAAACATTCACACATTGAAATAATCACACCTACTTACCTTGAAGTAGAACACTTTCATAAGCCTTCAATTTTAGCCTTCAATTCAATTATTTAAGCTCAACATCCTTGCCCCATGGGTCCTACATATATAGCAATTCAATTTACACATAATTTTCCATGAAAGCATTTCATCGTGCATTTACATCTAATCAGAATTTGCTTCCCCATATAATTAATACTTCAGCCCCATCATAATCAACATAGTTAATGGTTAATTTAATAACATAAATCATGCAATTCCATCCCACCTTCAAACAGCCCATTCACTCAAACATTTTGTCAGACACAAAACAATCATTTCAAAACTGTGTAGTTTAGCAACATAGCACATATGAACTTCTTTTAATTTCTTATAAATTTAATTACTAACATAATCATCACCATAATTACATCATAATCATGCTAATTTTGCCACAAAATTAATTTAAAACAACCCTTGCATCATTGCATTCTGAAACAACCCTCACTTAAACTTTTCCATAAACAAGTTATAGACATGAGTTGAAGCTTAATTCTCATCAATTCTAACTAATCTCTAACCTAATTAGCATTGTGAAAACACCGTTTGATCACTAATTAATAAGGATTCATGCCCAAATAGATTATGTAATTAAGTTCATGCCACAAACAGTCCATTCTTGCATTTCAACATACATCTTGCATCTCAA
>JAYJMB010005628.1:0-11788 GCA_036873735.1 Pouteria campechiana
TTAAAACCTTGCAACAAGTCCTAATATTAGGACCTATTGCAAGGTTCTAAGGAGTTTTTTTAGAAGCTGCTATGACTCTAAGGATCTTTTGATCATACATATCATTACAAATTAATGATCGATATACAATATTAAGGAACAAAATTTCTTTATAAAATAAAACATAGTGAAATTTGAGATTTTGTCTCTTTACAGCAAAGCAGTGAAAATTTTCTTCATTAACACCAAGATAAAAAGCTTTAGAGAATACATGGTTAGTATAAGGAAAGAGAGGGGTTTGGCATTCGATGCCTTACAATGAAGAGCAAGTGCTCTTAAATAAGAGAGAAAAGCCAAAATTTTGATTATAAGTGACTGGCAGTTACCTGTGAAAAGAAAACCAGGAGCGCAAAACTAAGGGCGCTCATGGTTTTGTGAGTTCCTGTTCTGATACTAGGAACTATGGAGACAGTTTGTCTTCTTTTGAAGCTTATTAAATTACTGTAGAAGGTTTGTCCTTTATGAATTTAATGACAGGTGAAATTTTCCTCTGAGTAACCCAATGATTCTTTAGCTTTTGCTAGAGTCGGGTCCATGGAGCTTACACCTATTTAGTTGAAGAATGAGTTTGCATCATATATGAACAGTCCTGTTGGGTCTAAGATGCATCTAAAGTCTTTAGCTTCAGCTTCTGCTGAATGGTTGCTTGAAGAGTTTGAGGCTAATTTTGCCTTTGAGGATGATGTTGATGCAATCTTTTCTTTTTGAGCCTTCATAGCCTTATATTGGGCTTCTATAGCTTTCTCTCAATCTTCTTTTGAAGATAAGTTTACGAGAGTTGCCATTTGATGAGACTTCTTAGCTAAAAATTGAGTTTTCTCAAAATTTGATTTCCCAATGAGCCATTTCTGGATTTTTTTTTTTAGAGAAGCTTTTGGGTAGTTGAAAGATTCTCACTATTTAACTTCATAAACTCTTTCAAGTGTAGGCAAAAGAGGTTCTTGTGGAATGAAGCACCAATTCTATTGGAATATCCATGCTAAAGAGAGTTTAGAAAAGAAGAGGAGGATAGGAAGTTTTTTCTCTATTTTAAAGCAATTAAAATATTTTTTGAATACATTAAAACTGTGTGAAAGATTTTGAGGTAACACTTTTGTCATAGGACCAAAATTGCTTCACCATTGTAGAAATCAAAATGGAAATATGAATTTTATCTTTTTGTCAAAAATAAAAAACCATGAATGAAGATTAAATTTATTTTTAAACCTAAGTACATTTTTCCATGCATTTTGATAATCAAAATAAAAAAATTGTTGGGGAACGAATTCATTTTCAAATCTTTTGAAATGATTTGGACCACCAAATTCTCTAATGTTCATGATTTTTAAAATCTTTACAGTGGCGTATATGATTTCTCCATCTGGAGCTTTATGATGTGTGATTTCAGCAGAATCAGTTGAAACTAATATGTATTCATAAAAATTTTGAGTTTTATTAAAATCAGTTGATTTAAAATAAAAAGATTTTGGAAATGCAACTTGTGCAATATTTTTAGGATAGTAGTCAAACTTTTGCTCTGCAAGGGTAATAAAATGACATGGTTCTATTTGAACTATTTTTTATTGGTAAGGTTTCAAAAAGAACCTTGTTGAAGATTCAAAAGAAGAGAACCATTTGGTATTTTGAGAGGAAGAAGGAGAGGGTGAAGAAACTAAGGCAGAAAAGGAGGTGATCTGTTTCAAATCATTAGGAGTAATCAATTGATTGTGTAATTGGGTTATTGAAAGTGAAGGCATTCTTCCATGGTCTCTATGAGGGGTTGAAGAAAGAGGAAAAGATGGCTCAACAAACAGAGTATTTAAAGGTACTGGTTGAATAGGGACAAATTTCTTGTCATATGAGTCTTTCGACTGTTTCTAAGCTTTGCCTTTTTCTGAAGATATTTTTAAAATAGGCGAGAGTTTGCCATGTTTATCTTTGAAATTCCCTGAAGAAATTCTCTAGAGAGAGAATCAAGAATAGAGTTAAAATTTCCTTTGATAAATTCTATTCCAAAATTAAAACATGACAAAATAGCTTGCCATCTAGTAAATATTGTTTTGATGCAATAGTTTGCACATCTTTTTCTAAAATGTATTGGATATCTTATACATTTTAAAGCTTTGTTTAAAGGTTTATAATTGATTACCAATCTTGATGCTTCTTTTTCTCTTTCAGCAGCCTTGTAAACATAAAAAGCAGCACAAGACCAAGGAGATCTTGGAGGCTTAGATTTTCTGATTAATCCTTTTTCAAGGAGGTTATTAATTTCTTTCTTATAATATTCTCTTAATTCTTGATTTATTTGAAAAGTTCTTGCCTTAGTTGGAATTTTATACTCATTATAACCTTCTTTATATGGTAATTCTACCATATGGGTTTTTCTTTCCCAGAAGGCATTAGGAATATCAGCACATGCTAAATTTTTAATTTTTCTTTTAATTCTTTTATCTTTTTCTATATATATATAGGATTTTCAAGAGTTTTTTGAATTCTTTTATGTGAATGTTCTTCTATTAAGTCTAATAAGGATTGTTCCTTTTGTATTAGATTTAACTGAAGATTATTTATAAGTTTTTTATGAGGTTTGTTTATGAATTCAAATAAAATTTTATTTTCATAAATTTCTATTAGTAGACCTTTATCTAATACTTGAACGGGTTTTATTAATTCTAAGAATGGAGTTCCTAGAATTATTGGTCAATTAAGATTTTAAATAAGAATATAATTAGATTGGAATGTCATTCCATTTTTTATCACTTCTACTTTAGGAATTTTATATTTAACTTGGAGTTTAGTTCCTTCGGCACCTATTAGATTTTTAGTTGTTAAGTCTCTATATTTTTTGATAATTAAATTATCCTTAATACAATTAGAATCTGCTCCAAAGTCTATAAGAGCTATTTCTTTTATATAAAGATCTTGATTTTTATTTTTATTGGAGTTATCCATTCCTGTGATTTTGTTTTTACAATTTATTGAACAAATTCCAGTTCTTCTAGTCTCATTTGTTGGGAAGTTTCTAGTTGAGAAGTTTCTCATTTCATTAATTCTTTTAAATGTTTTATTTTAAGTTTTACTTGTCTCATTTCTTCTCTAAGTTCTTTTACTTCTTCTTTTAAAGTTTTAATTTTTTATTTATCATCTTTAGGATATCTTAATGGTTTTAGGATTTCATTTAAATCATAAATTAGAGTTAGAGGTTTGTCCTTTCGTTTTAACATAAGTTTTAATTTTATTAAATATTGTCATTGGACATTTAAATCATTAATTTGATCTGTGAAGCTTAGAAGTTCTTCTTCATAACTTGTTATCATATTTAAGTTATATTCATTATCAATTTTTGACTCTTCTTCTTCTGTTTTATTTATAGAGTATTGTGAATATTCTCATTCATTATCTATACTTAAAAGAATATTTTTCATATAATCTTTTAATTGTCTTTCCAGGGTTTTATCTTTAAGATTTATCTCATTTATTTTCTTTTTTATTTTATCTAGACATCTATTAGCATAATGACTAGGTTTTCCACACTTGTGGCAAGTTACTTTTGTTTTCCTTTTTTAATTTTTTTCTTTTGAAAGGTTTTTCTTGCTTTGGTTTTTTATAATATTCTTTTTTATTTTTCTTTATATGCTTATATCTTTTAATATATTTTTTAGAAGATTTTTTCTTTTTACATCCTAAATAAGATGATTTGAGTTTAGCAAAACCAAATTGTTCACAGAATGAACTAAGTTTTTTTTATGATTCCATATGTTCATTTTTAAGTTTTTCTTTAGCTTTTAAATCATTACATAGAGCTATTCCTACCTGGTTAATGGAGTTTATTATATCTCCATATGTGAGTAATTCCCACTTTATTATACTACTTTGTATATTTTTAATTTTTTCTTTAACTTGTTCATTGATAGAATAAGGTAATCCATCTACGAATCTTTCTTTTCAGAAGTTAGCGTTAGCATCAGTTTTCTATAAGACTTTAGCCATATATTGATCTTTATAATATCTAAATCCAGATAAATTTCTACATTTTAAATTATTTAAAAATTTTGTTTCTCTTTCATCTAAGATATTTATATCTCCTAAAAAGGCTTTAGCAATAGCACATATAAGAGTTGCTACTACATGTGATTCTGGTGGAGTTTCCGTCTTTTTCTTGTTTTTATCATCTGATTTAATTTCTTTTATATGATCTTTAATGTAATTTTTATCTTTTTCTAAAAGGACATTAGTCCACCATCCTTTTAAGGATCCAGTAAAGTTTTGTGTTATTAGAATACAAGGTTCGTTTTTACTTATATTATCCGAAGTATAAACTGTTACAGTCATTATAATTTTGTAAAGAACATCTGTGATTTGGTATTCTGTCATAGCATTAATATTCTAAACATAGACGACTCCTGCTGAAAATTTATTTTGAACTATTTGAGGCATTTTTCCATAAAGCATAGTAGGAAAAGTATTCTTATGATAATAAGGTTTGGATGGATATTTTTCCCTTGGCTTAAATTTTTTATTGGATTTATATCTTCTACTTCTGTTCTTAAATTTTTAAATTGGGTTTCTAAATTTTCTAACCCTTCATTAGATTTTTTATATCTTTAAATACTTTTGTTTCACTATATGAATCTTCATTTAGAGTATTTATTTCTTATGTTTTAGATGATTGTCCCATATCTAAAGATTTTAATCTATTATTTATTTCTTCCATAAAACTTTTATTTTTTAAAGCTTTTATTTTTTCTGCCATTTCAAAGTTAAATACTGGTTTTTCAACCTTAAGTTTATTTGATTCTAAACTTTGTAGTTTATTATTTATTTTCTCTAGGTATTTACCCATTATGTTTAAACAATTATTCGTTTGATTATTTTTTGGATCTCTGATCCATTAACTGGTTCTTTTTTGTCTATTCTATCCGTGAATGGTGAAGAGATTACTCTTTTATAATTTTCTAGTCTAATTATATATCTATTCATTGGTGGATAATTTTTTGTTTCTACATCTCCATTATCTAATGTTTTCCATATAGGATTTATTCCTGTTATATAAGGATAAGTTGATATATACTTAGTATAGTTATTTTTGAACCATTCAAAGAAGTTAATGTTTAGTTTTATTGTTCTCATAAAATTATACAATTCTTCTTGGATTTTATCTCTTTCAAAATTTTCAAATGTTTTAAAGAACCATTGTCTTTTTTCTTTATCATTTTCTTAATAGAAATTCTTTCTAATAGTTTCTTTATCTATGTCGAAAGTTTTTTCTATTATGTTTATGGCTGGATCAAAATGAGGAAATTTTTCTTTCTATGTCTGTTAGGGTTGGACTATTTGGGCATTCAGATTTAGTCTTATCTCTAGCATAAATTATGTTAGGAAGATTTGCGATACTATATCTAATACCTTCTATTAGTGTGTTAGAAGAATTATTTGGTCTTTCTGACCTTTCAGATAATTTAGAAGTTAAACTTCAGATTATCAGAGTTTTAGGAATAGTAGATCTAAATTCTAGTTTAACATTCCATCTTGATGTGTTATAGATAGTTGGATCTGTTTATTTTGGATTACAAATTAAGTTTCTAAGTTTCTGGAAATTTAATTTCATCCCATTTAATGGTTTTATGAATCATTTTACTAGTTTTATTAGGATCTGCTTTTAATAACATAGTTTCTCTAGGATTATGTCTTCTTTCTCTGGCTACCTGAACGAAAGTAGATTTAGAAAGTTTGTAGCAGAATTTGTACATTATTGCTAATGGTAGAGATCTTACTTCCATTTCAATATTTGAAGTTTTTATTAATAATGTTAAAGCTTTTGCTATATTTGCATCTTTTACTGCTACTATAAAATTAGGAAAAGCATTAAAGTAGACTCTTCTGTCGTATAAGTTAGTTTCAATAACGCCTCTTTGAGAATTTTCCCATATTGTATGTCTAAAGCCATTTAAACTAGTTAATGTAGCAGCATTTATATCATTTCTACTTGGAGGTTTTATGGCTACTTGAACCAATCCAAAATAAATATAATTATATTTACTTTTAAGGTGTTCTTTAACTAATTTTAGGTTTATTGGTTGAATTTTTTCAAAGTTGTTTTAAAGTGGAATTGTCTCTTCAACAGTTCTTATGTTTAATATAAACATATTTAAAACTACCCTTTTGGTAAATTATTTTAACTGGAATATGTGAAATCATCTAATTAGAATTATTTTGACTAATATTCTCATAAGAAATTTCTTCACTATTGATTTTGTTTTCTTCTCTGGAAGAAGAAGATGATGCCTCAGACATTTGTCTTCTAAAGATAGATATCCATTCTTCTATAGTTAATCACAATAATTTCTAATTCTTTTAAACATCAGATCACTGTTAACGACTTTACTCCTAATGGACTTATAAACAGCACCTTGCCTTAATTGACAGCTTTATACAAACCTGACTATATGGTTGCTCACATTTCACTGATAATTCTTGGATTTAAAAAACTATTATTTTTGACAGTAGACTAATGACTACCTTTAAAGAGACAGTGGATAGTTGCAATAGGTCCTAATATATTACCAAAGAGACTTGGGACTCTTAAAATAGTATTGAAGCCATGTTTCTGTAGAAATCATTGTATGAAAATACATACTGTTCGCAATTGTTTATCTTCTTTGTTGCATAAAAATGCATATTGTTCATCTTCCTTCTCTGTTCGCAACTACTATTTTCAATTTTTTCTTTGAGGGGATAAGATGTATGTGTTGTGGGAGAAACTATCCACTATCTCTCTAAAGGTAGCCATCAGTCTACTATTAAAAATAGTAGTTTTCTAGATTAAAGAATTATTAGTGAAACATGGGCAACCACATAGTCGCGTTCCCATAAAGTTAGCAATTAAGGCAGGGTGCCGTTTATAAGTCCAGCAAGGATAAAGTCGTTGACCGTGATCTATTGTTCAAAAGATTTAGAGATTGTTCTGATTAACTATAGAAGAATAGATATCTTTAGAAGATAGATGTCTGAGGCATCATCTTCTTCTTCCAAAGAAAAAAAAAGAAATTAATAGTGAAGAAATTTCTTATGATAATATTAGTCAAAATAATTCTAATTGGATGATCCCACATATTCCAGTTAAAATAATTTACCAAAAGTGTAGTTTCTTAAATATATTTACATTAAACATGAGAACTATTGAAGAGACAATTTCACTTCAAAACAACTTTGAAAAGATTCAAGTAATAAACCTAAAATTAGTTGAAAAACACCTTAAAAATAAATATAATTATACTCATTTTGGATTGGTTCAAGTAGCCATAAAACCTCTAATTAGAAATGATATAAATGTTGTTATATTAACTAGTTTAAATGACTTTAGACATACAATATGGGAAAATTTCCAAATAGGAGCTATTAAAACTAGCTTATATGACGGAACAATATACTTTAATATTTTTCCTAAATTTACAGTAGCATTGAAAGATGCAAATATAGTAAAAGCTTTAACATTATTAATAAAAACTTCAAGCATTGAAATGGAAGTAGGATCTCTACCATTAACAATAATGTACAGATTTTGCTACAAACTTTCTAAATTTGCCTTCATTCAAGGAGTCAGAAAAAGAAGACATAATCCTTGGGAAACTATGTTATTATAAGCAAATCCTAATAAAATCAGGAAAATGATTCCTAAAATCATTAAATGGGACGAAATTGAATTCCCAGAAAATTGGAAACTTAATGAGGTTATGAAACCTAAAAACCCTGTAATCCAAAATCAACAGTTCCAAAGATCTATAACACATCAAGATGAAAGTGTAGAACTAGAATTTAGATCTACTATTCCTAGAACTCCAATAATTAGAAGTTTATCTTCTAGATTATCTGAAAGGTCAGAAAGACCAAATAATTCTTCTAACACACCAATAGAAGGTATTAGATATAGTAGCTCAAATCTTCTTAACATAATTTATGCTAAATATAAAACTGAATATGAATGACCAAATAGTCTAACCCTAATAGACATAGAAGGAAAAAGTCCTAATTTTAATCCAGCCATAAACATAATAGAAGAACCTTTTGACATAGGTAAGGAAACTATTAGAAAGAATTTCTATTCATAAAATAATAAAGAAAAAAGGCAGTGGTTCTTTAAAACATTTGAAAAATCTAAAAGAGATAAAATTCAAGAATAATGGTATAATTTTATGAGAACATTAAAACTAAACATTAACTTCTTTGAATGGTTTGAAAAGAACTATACTAAGTATATATCAACTTATCCTTATATAATAGGAATAAATCCTATATGGGAAACATTAGATAATGGAGACGTAGAAACGAAAAATCATCCACCAACGAATAAATATATAATTAGACTAAAAAATAGTAAAAGAGTAATCTCTTTACCATTCAGGGATAAAATGGATGAAAAAGAGCCAGTTAATGGATCAGACATCCAAAAAATATTTAAATAAAATAATCATATTAATAATTATTTAAACATAATGGGTAAACACCTAGAGAAAATAGATAATAAACTGCAAAGTTTAGAATCAAATAAACCTAAGGTTGAAAAACCAATATTTAACTTTGAAATGGCAAATCCAAATATGTTTAAAACAAAAAAATAGAAGCTTTTAAAAATAAAAATTTTATGAAAGAAATAAATAATAGATTAAAATCTTTTGATATAGGAGAATCATCTAAAACACAACAAATAAATACTCTAAATGAAGATTCATATAGTGAAATAGAAGTATCTGAAGATACATAAAAATCTAATTAAGAATTAGAAAATTTAGAAACCCAATTAAAAATTTAAGAACAAAAGTAGAAGATATAAATTCAATAAAAAATTCAAGCCAAAGGAACAACTTATGCTTTGGATAATATAAGAAAAATAAAGAAGAATATTATAAAAAACCAAAGTAAGAAAAACCTTTCAAAAGAAAAAAAATTTAAAAAGAAAAAATAGAAGTAATTTGCCACAAGTGTGAAAAACCTGGCCATTATGCTAATAGATGTCTAGATAAAATAAAAAAGAAAATAAATGAGATAAATCTTGAAGATAAAACCCTAGAAAGTCAGTTAAAAGATTATATGAAAAATATTCTTTTAAGTATAGATAATGAATCAGAAGATTCACAATACTCTATAAATAAAATAAAAGAAAAAAAGTCAAAAACTCACAATGAATACAACATAAATATGACAACAAGTTATGAAGAAGAACTTCTAAACTCTGCAAATTAAATTAATAATCTAGATGTCCAATAACAATATTTAATGAAAATAAAACTTATGTCAAAATAAAATGAGAAACCTCCAACTCCAATTTATGATTTAAATAAAATCCTAAAGTCATTAAGATATCCTAAAGATGATAAATAAGAAATTAAAACTTTAAAAGAAGAAGTTAAAGAACTTCATGTAGAAATGAGAGAAGTAAAGCTTGAAATAAAACTTTTAAAGAATTAATAAAATGAAAAACTTCCCAACAAAAATAAAAATTTAAGATTTTTATATAAAAGAAATAACTCTTATAGAATTTGGAGTAGATCTAATTGTATCAGGGAGGATTTAATTCTGAAAAAATACAGAGACTTAACTACGAAAAATCTAATGGGTGCCGGAGGAACTAAACTCCAAGTTAAATATAAAATTCCTAAAGTAGAAATGATAAAAAATGGAATGACATTCTAATCTACTTTTATTCTTATTAAAAATCTTAGTAGACCAATAATTCTAGGAACTTCATTCTTAGAATTAATAAAACTCTTTCAAGTATCAGACAAAGGTCTACTTACAAAAATTTGTTAAAAAAATATTTTATTTGAATTCATAAAGAAACCTCATAAAAAAATTATAAATAATCTTTAGTTAAATCTAATACAAAAGGAACAATCTTTATTAAATTTAAAAGAAGAATATTCACATAAAAGAATTCAAGAAACTCTTGAAAATCCTATATATATAGAAAAGATAAAAAAATTAAAAATTTAGCATATGCTAATATTCCCAATGCTTTTTGTGAAAGAAAAACTTATATGGTAGAATTACCATATAACAAAGGTTATAATGAGGATAAAATTCCAACTAAGGTAAGACCTTGCTAAATGAAACAAGAATTAAGATAATACTGCAAGAAATAATTTGATAACCTCCTTGAAAAAGGATTAATCAGAAAATCTAAACTTCCAAGATCTCCTTGGTCTTATGCCTCTTTTTATGTTTACAAGGCTGCAGAATGAGAAAGAGGAGCACTAAGATTTGTAATCAATTATAAACCTTTAAATAAAGCTTTAAAATAGATAAGATATCCAATTCCTATTAAGAAAGATCTTCTTAAAATCATTAAAAAAGAGAAAATATTTTCAAATTTTGATATGAAATCTGGATTTTGGCAAATTTAGGTTGCTGAAAATGATAAATACAAAACTGCATTTACTACTCCATTCGGTCAGTGTGAATAATCCTCCAGCTTAAATAAAAGATAAAAATCAACTCCAAAGATTCTTAGGATCGTTAAATTATGTGGCAAAACACTACAAAAAATTAATAATTATACCCAAACCCTTATATGCTAGACTTAAGAAAAACCCTAAGCCATGGACAGAAAAATATACAAAAATTATTCAAACAATTAAAAAACATGTTAAATTACTCCCATTGCTATATATAGCAGATCTTATAACTTTTAAAATAGTCGAAACTGATGCTTCAAATAAAGGATATGGAGGGATACTTAAACAAGTAAAAAATTCGAAAGAACAAATTGTTCAGTATCACTCTGGAATATAGAATCATGCTTAGAAGAATTATTCTACTATCAAAAAAGAGATTTTGAGCATTTTTTATGCATTGCAAAATTCCAAAGTGACCTTTTAAACCAAAAATTTCTTCTTCGTATTGATTCTAAGCTGCAAAATACGTTTTAGAAAAAGATGTGCAAAGTATTGCATCAAAACAATATTTGCTAGATGACAAGCTGTTTTGTCATGTTTTGATTTTGAAATAGAATTTATCAAAAGAAAATCTAACTCTATTCCTGATTTTCTCTCTAGAGAATTTTTCAAGAAATTTCAAAGATAAACATGGCAAATGCCTGCCTATTTCAAAAATATCTTCAAAAAAAGGCAAAGCTTAGAAACAATTGAAAAACTCTTATAGCAAGAAATTTGTCCCTGCTCAACCAGTACCTTTAAATACTTTGTTTGTTGAGCCATATTTTTTTCTTTCTCCAACTCCTCATAGAGGCCGTGGAAGAATGCTTCCACTTTCAAGAACCCAATTACTCAATCAATTGATTACTCCTAATGATCTGAAACAGATCACCTCCTCTTCAGCCTTAGTTTCTTCACCCCCTCCTTCTTCCTCTCCAAATACCAAAAGGTTCTCTTCTTTCAAGTCTTCAACAAGGTTCTTTATGAAACTTTACCAACTAAAAATAGTTCAAATAGAATTATATCATTTGGTTACCCTTGCAAAGTAAAAGCTTGACTATTGTCTTGAAAATATTACACAAGTTGCATTTTTAAAATCTTTTCATTTTAAACCAACTGATTTCAATAGAACTCAAAATTTTTATGAATACATATAGTTTCAACTGATTCTGCAAACATCATATATCACAAGGCTTCAATCACATACTCCACTATAAAGATTTTAAAAATCATGAACATTAGATAATTTGGTGGTACAAATCATTTTGAAAGATTTAAAAATGAACATGTTCCCCAATAATTAACTTTTTTGGATTCTCAATATAATTTGGTTATAGATA
>JAYJMB010005631.1:0-11783 GCA_036873735.1 Pouteria campechiana
AATCAAACATCAACACAAGCTTCATTGCTAGGATCCATTTAATCCTAGATAATAGAAATTTAGAATATCATATTTGATTTAAAACCAACTAAGTAATTGATGAACATCATCATAATCTAATATTGAATGTTGTTTCAAAAATAAAAGATGAACTAGAAAGAAAACAAAATATTCAGGTTGCAGCGGCTTTCTGTAATGATCTTTTTGCTCTAAACTCTTCTCCTCATCCAACTCTCTATCTATGCTCCACTCTCTTCTCCCAATCGGAACTGCTGGGTGTCCTTAAATTACCCAAGTAGCTGGGTCTTAATAGAATTCCTCCATGAATTGTAATTCCTTTACGCACTAGAATCATCTTCTAAAAATAATTCTGTATTTTCTATCCGAAAAAGATTGTTTCCATACATAAGAAAAGTTCCAACAATAGATAACATTGTTGTTCCACTAATTTCCAAATACCTTCTGCAAATTGCAAGAACTTTTAAAAATTTTAGCAACGGATGTAAAGGAAATTGCGTTAAAAATATCTCAGATGATTGCAATTGTTGATCATTGTGGGACTCGATTTCTAAAAATATATTGCTGATTATAGTTTGGACAACAACATCTAATGCATAGAAGAATAACTAAATTTATATAATTCCAATTCTAAACTTTAATTTCAAACTTTGTTTCTTTGTAGGCTATCATGAAAATCGAGCAGAAATTTGAATTTTTGTTTCAGAGTTCTCTAAAGTGAACTTTAGAGAAAAAATCATTGCTTCGGAGTTCTCTAAAGTGAACTTCAGAGAAAAAGTCATTGCTTTCGAGTTCTCTGAAGTGAACTTCGGAGAAAAAATCTGCGTCGGAGTTTTTGATGTTTGCGAGCAATTTTACTATAATCATCATAACATTCTCATATGAACTCCAAATTGTGTAATTTTTGTTATGTGTATAGATAATTTCAAGATATAAAATTTTTATGTTAATAACTTTCTTGATTTTTCTTGTATTTTGAGTCATGGGCCCTCAAAGTACCACCTTTTGTGTTGGTGAACTTCGGAGTAAAAATTCTGCTTCAAAGATTTTTGGAGAGAGTACCATTGTTTTTATCATAAATTTCTTGTACAAACTCAAAATTGCTTCATTCAATTTGCATTGGATAGATAGTTTCAGAAGTTACAACTTTTATGAAAATTACTTTTTCTGAATCATTTATATTCTATGAGTTGTGAGCCTTCAAATGGATGCCTTTTGCCCAATGAAGTAATAGACAAATATGGAGCTCTACAGATAGTTGTACTATTTTAGCCATAACTTTCTCATATAAATTCAAAATCATATAATGTTTGATTCATTGGAAAGATAAGAATAAAATATAAAACTTTCATGTTGAATAGATTTTCCAAATATGCCTCCATCAGTCCCAGAAATTGCTTTAAAATAACATCTTTTGTAATCTTTAGTTTCATTTTACATATCAATAAAACAAACTCTGTTGAGTGCAATATCCAATGAAAAATATTAAAATAGGATCTTAAACATGTGAATTTAGATATAAAAAATATGATATATTATGAGCTTATCAAATACTACCAAACTTAGCTTTTGATCATCCTCGAGCAAAATAACAATCTGAACTCGTGAATCAGTCAGGAAAATCTCTTTCAAACAATCAGTAACATGCCAGAAAAATTACATACGTGGACATAACTTAGAAATCACTCAAGATACTTTCCAAGTAATCTCATGAAACCCATGATTTATCAACCCTTTCATGAAATGAAAATATGTGTGTGTAATGTCAATTTCATGCTATTTGCATGTTTTTCAATCAACAGTGTGTAAACCAATGATTTTCATGATCTTCACAAAACACCCCATAAGCTTGCTTTTCATAATCCCTCTCCACTAATTTAGAAAACTCGGTTCACTTGGATCAATAGGTCTTTGTTAAGCTTGTAATGGGGCCTTGGGTTTAGCTAACAAGAAAGGGGAATACAGATACACAAAATAAGAGATCATATCTGTATTTTACATGAATATTCACTCTCTTAACTTTTTGTTTTAGGTTTTATCTATTTTATGAGCTGTATTACTACCACACCCTAGGGTTATTTTTTTTACTTTTATTAGGATGTGATCCCCCCAACTATGGGTTGTATTACTACCACATCTCCAAACTTATTTTCTATTGAGTTAATGGAGATATGAACCCCCCTAATTGAAGGATAAATCCTTATTGATTTCTTTCCTTTTGTCCTTTTTCCTCTTCTTTTGGCATTCTTCTCTTTAACTCCCCAAAACTTATCCTCTTATGTACTCATGTATCTCTCTGCAACCATGTGTTTAGAATATGTCTCTTAATAGGTCAATCATGGTTTTTCAGGCTAAAAAGGTTTGAATGATGAGGCTAAAGAAAGAAAAATTGAATGATGGTCGTTCACATGCTTTGCATATGCCATTCTTTCATTAAAGCTCAATGGAGAGACTAGTGATAGTGAATATACTAGGTTAGCTTGAAAGGGTCAAAATGATAAAAGAATGCCTAAATCATTTCTAAGTAAACATGTTTTCTAGGATTTCGCCTTGTGGAATAATCAAATAAGTTCTAGCATGCTTGTGTCAACCAAAATGTTACTTAATTCTCAATATCATCACTAATCCACATACACTTTGCATGATCATAATATAATGTGCTAATTGACATTTTCATTAGTCATGAAAAGAAGCACTTATTATAAGAATTAGTAAATCACATGGTAGCACCTATCCTTCTTTCTCAATAATGTGCAATGGTAATAAAAAACTCAGCATATGTCACTTGATCATTAAAAGAGAATCAATCTTATTCAATTTTAGCAATGTAACATAATTTGCTCTTTGATTTCTTTAGCTAAGTTATCAAAAGAGATGCTCATAGAGAAATTTTATACCCAAATTTGAAAAAAAAATTCCAAAACTGAATGCAAATATAAAATCCAAATTTCGATGCAAATCTGAAATCTTGGTTGTAAATTTGAATGTAACCCTCCAAAAATCTGAACGTAACTCCCCAAAACCCCCCCCAACTTAAATCAAACATTATCCTTAATATGAAATAATGAGAGAAGTTTAAGTTTAAGGGCTTCCCTGAATGAATTGCATTATAATCCTTATCTTCTGAAATTTATTGGCATTCTTTGCAATTTTTTGACAATTTTCATACTTGACACATAATCTGCAATCTCATGAAACTTCTATGCTCAATCTAAAATTAGGTTCTCACTTATGCAATAGAAACATCAAACCATAACTAAAAAATTTGTCCAGATAGAGAAAATAAAATAAAAAACTAAGCTAAATGCGAAGAGAACAAAGAAAGTTTAGATCTCATGAATTCAACTCTCCTCGGAAGTGAAACATTCTCCTTTATTGGTGGACAAGATTTGATCAAACTATCAATGGCTGCAATATAGAATTGTCTAAAATCAAGTTAGCAAAATAAAAAAATCAAAACAAAAAGAAAAATTAAAGGAAACTAGGCTAGACTAAAAATCCTAAAACAGAAAGGATGAAAAAGTAGTTCTTTTTATAGTCTTCAGCTTGACTTTGACACTTCTTCATCATTGAATTTAAATTTCTCCCCTGCTTTGTCACTTTTGATTCTAACTTTGTGTATACAAAGAACAGGGCCGATCCCCTTGATGTTAGCTAATGTCCAATTGAAGGCTCATGTGGCAATTCTACTAGCTGGTCCTCTTGAACTTCATCTAACACAGATGATATGATCGTTGGCAATATGTTCAAAGGCTCAATTATAAAGTGGTTTAGTTCCTTAAACTTGATAGGTTGCTCATGAGACTTATCTCCTACTTCAAGTGTGTTAGTGGGTTGATTAATTGTTGCATTCTCATCCACAAGTTGTTCCACTTCATCAACCCTGAAACAGTCATTAGCAATATTAGGCAATTTCATAGCTTTAAAAATATTAAATTTAACTTCCTGATCTTGAACACGCATTGTGAGCTCACCCTTTTGTACATTAATTACTGTCCATCTAGTTGCTAGAAATGGCCTCCCTAAGATGAGTGGAATCTGTTGGTCTTCCTCCATGTCAAGAACCATGAAATCTACAGAAAAGATGAACTTGTTAAGTTTTACCAGAACATCTTCCACAATACCTCTTGGATGTGTAATTGTGCGATTAGCTAGTTTGAGTGATACTATGATTGTTTTGACCTCTCCAGTTTCTAACTTCTTAAAAACAAAAAAGGGGCATTAAGTTAATACTTACACCCAAATTACACAATGCATTTTCACCAATTGTGCAAGAAATAGTAAAACTCCCTGGATCTTTCATCTTGTATGATAGTTTGTTTTGCAGGATGGCTGAGCATTCCTCATTCAACTTCACAGTTTCATAATCCCCTAACTTCCTTTTATTTGCCAAGATCACCTTCAAAAATTTTGCATAGCTAGGCATTTGTGCTAAAGCATCTGCAAAAGGAATGTTAATATGCAATTTTTTAAATACATCCAAAAACTTACAAAACTTCTTATCCATTTTATGCTGTTAAAGTCTATGAGGATAAGGGATTGGAGGCACATAAGGCTTGGGATTATTCAAAAAAAGTTTTCTCTTTCTTGTCTCTTTTGTTTGCTCAACAATTTCTTCTTCTCTTTCCTTGGGAACTAGTTATTCCACTTCTTCTTCTCCAACTTGCCTACCACTTCTTAGAGTTATAGCCTTTACCATCTCAATTGGGTTTTTCTCTATGTTGCTAGGTAAAGAACCCTATTGTCTTCCTATCAACATGTTTGCTAGTTGTCCAACTTGCATCTCCAGATTTTTTATTGAGGCCTCTTGATTTTGAGACCTCATGTCTCTGTTGCGCATGAATTCTTAAGTGTTGCTCTGGAAGTTTTGAGTGCTGCTTGTAAGTGTGTTGATCATATTTTCTAGATTGGATTTTCTCTCTTCTAGTTGTTTGAATTTTAGTGGTGGCCTTACTGTATTTTGATTGCTCCATGAGAAATTTGGATGATTTTGCCACCCTGGATTGTAATTGTTGTTGTGTGGATTGTTAGGTGACCAATTGAAGTTACTAATAAAGTTAGCATTCTCACTAGATTGTGCAAAAGTGTTACCTACCTGATAGTCATGCTAGCATGTCCTCTACCATAGAAATCATAAGTCACTTTCTAAATTTTCATTGTTGAAGCATTCATATTGTCTATCTTCTTATTCAATGCTTCAAATTGTGCAGTGAGTGTAGTGAGGCCGTCCACTTCATGCACTCCTATTGGTCTTCTCATTGGTAGCCTCTCAGTAGGCCACTAATAGCTATTAGATGTCATCTCCTCCAATAGTTCATAAGCTTCTTTTGGCATTTTGTTATTCAATGATCCTCCTGCAGCTGCATCAATCATAGAATGAAAATTTGGACTAGTCTCATTATAAAAAGTTTGTACTTGCATCCATATCGGTAGTCCATGATGTGGGAATCTCCTCAGCAAGTCTTTAAATCTCTCACAAGCTTCATATAGTGATTCATTATCCATTTGCATGAAAGTTGTAATATCATTATGCATCTTAGTACATTTTGAAGGTGGGAAAAACTTACCTAGGAACTTCTGTGCCATAGCATACCAAGTGGCAATTGAGACTACAGGAAGAGAAGAAAGCCAACTTTTACCTTTATCCTTTAGAGAAAATAAAAATAATCTCAATCTGATTGCATCATCAGTGACTCATTATATTTGATTGTATCACAAATTTCAAGAAAAGCATCTAAGTGGCTATTTGGATCATCGCTTTGAAGTCCACTGAATTGGACATATTGCTGAAGCATGTGAATAAGAGATGGCTTAAGCTCAAAAATATTTGCTTGAACCACAGGTCTTCTTATGCATGGTATTTGTCCCTGGACAGTTGGAGTAGCATAATCTCTCAATAGTCTGCATGGATTTTCAGCTACCGCCACTCCAGCTACACCTACATCTTCCATCTTTTCAGTCATAATTGATTATTCTCTCAGTCTTCTTCTGCAAGTATGATCAATTTCTGGGTCAAATTCAACTAGATTGCTTTGCTGACTTCATACTATACACTAATCTTTGCAAAAAAATAACAGAAAAAAAATCAAGAATCTTAGTTCATGCATATGGTAGCTAAGCACATACACGCATTAAGCTTAGAAAAGAAGAAACAGTGAGGAAGAAGATAACTTAACTTAAAAATCAAACATCAACATAAGCTTCATTGCTAAGATCTATTTAATCCTAGATAATAGAAATTTAGAATATCATATTGAATTAAAACCAACTAAGTAATTGATAAACATCATCATAATCTAATATTGAATGTTGATTCAAAAACAAAAGATGAACTAGAACAAAAACAAAATATTCAGGTTGTAGTGGCTTTCTTCAATGATCTTCTTGCTCTAAATACTTCTCCTCGTCCAACTCTCTATCTTTGCTCCACTCTCCTCTCCTGATCTGAACTCTTGGGTGTCCTTAAATAACCCAAGCAGCTGTGTCTTAATAGAATTCCTCCATAAATTGTAATTTTTTATGCACCAGAATTATCTTCTAAAAATAACTCTGTATTTTCTACCTGAAAAGATTGTTTTCATACATAAGAAAAGTTTCAATAATAGATAGCGTTATTATCGCAATGATTTCAAAATATACCTTCTACAAATTGGAATAACTTCTAAAAATTTTAGCATGTAAAGAAAATTTCTTCAAAAATATCTCAGATGATTGTAATTGTTGATCATTATGGGACTCCATTGCTAAAAATATATTGCTGATCGTACTTTGGACAATAACATCTGATGCATGAAAGAATGATTAAATTTGTGTACTTCTAATTCCAAGCTTTAATTTCAAACTTCGTTTCTTGTTAGGCTGCTTTAGAGGATGAAAATCTAGCAAACATTTGAATTCTTGTTTCGAGTTCTCTGAAGTGAACTTCGGAGAAAAAATTATTGCTTTGGAGTTCTCTGAAGTGAACTTCAAAGGAAAAAAATTCTTACTTCAATGATTTTTGTTCTACGTTTGATTTCTCTAAAGTGAACTTCAAAGAAAAAATCATTACTTCGAAGTTCTCTGAAGTGAATTCGGAGAAAAAATTTGCTTTGGAGTTTTTGATGTTCCAGAGTAGTTTTACTATAATCATCATAACTTTCTCATATGAACTCCAAATTGAGTAATTTTTATTGGGTTGGATATATAATTTCAAAATATTAAACTTTTATGTTAATCACTTTTCCTGATTCTACTTGTATTTGAGTCATGGACCCTCAAAGTACCACCTTTTGTGTTGGTGAACTTCAAAGTAAAAATTCTGCTTCAGAGATTTCTAGAGAGAGTACCACTGCTTTGATCATAACTTTCTCATAAGAACTTAGAATTGCTCCATTCATTTTACATTTGATAGATAATTTCAGGGGTAACTTTTATGTTATCACTTTGTCTAAATCATCCATATTCTATGCGTTGTGAGCCTTCAAAGGATGCCTTCTGTCGAATGAAGTAGCAAATGATTATGAAGCTCTACAAATAGTTATACTATTCTAGACATAAATTTCACATATAAATTTATAATTGTATGATTTTTGATGCATTGGAAAGATAAGAATAAAATCTAAAACTTTCATGTTGAACAAATTTTCCAAATATGCCTCCAGCAGTTCTAGAAATTGCTTTAAAGTAACATCTTTTGTAATCTTAAGTTTTATTTTACATATCAATAAAACAAACTCTATTAAGTATAATATCTACTAAAAAATATTAAAATAAGATCTTTAAAATGTGAATTTAGATATAAAAAATATGTTATATTATGAGCTTATCAGTCTCAGAAGTCCAAGTCTAGAAATCCCAAGTGCTAAGCTTCCGACATTTCCTTTGCCATTGCAAAAGCCGGTCAGTTTGAGATTTTACAATAAACATTCCCAAGTCATCTCCAGATAAAGCTCAAGATCATTTGAGCAAGGATAGGGTATTCACACATTTGTTAGTCCAAAATTTAACTCCAGACATTACCAACTCACCCTTGGACTAAGCCAGAGTTCAACTGTGTGGCCATGACAAATCACATCTACTCTATGTCCAAAATTTAACTCTGGACATACAATTCACTTTCAAACATAGATGAATGAAAATAGACAGAAGCTAAATGGTTCAAGTCAGTCCAAAATCTTAACTTCAGAAATTGCTATTCATTCCAGACATTTCCAAGAGCCTTCAGACAAAGAGACCCTGCAAGAACCCTTCAACAGTTAGAAAATCTTCATGATTTGCTCGCATTTAATGAACACAGTCTTCTCCATTGAAAAAGTTTTGAATCCTAGTTTAAAAGGAGTAAAGAGAAGTCAGTCCAAGAAGTTAGAAAAAGAGAAGAGTTACACAAGTTAAAGAAGCAACAAAAGAGCATTCACTAAGACACTAAAGCTTTTCTCCCAACTCCATTGTGCAAAACGCCATCTGCATTCAAAAAACATTCTTTGCAATGGCTTGAGGGATTCTGATATACTCTACATTTATTGCAATATATTAATTTTTGTTGCACTTAAATTCATGTACATCTTAGCCTACATATGAGACATTTTCTTTGTACAACTATTATTATTTGAGATAGCAAGATGCTTAGACGTTGAACAGAAGCTTCAAAAGTAATGTAGATAAGTTTTGGAGCTTCAGAGTATCTTTAAAATCACTTTAGATGGAGAACAAAAGCTTAAGATGAGAACAAATGGCCATGAGATATGTCAATGCTCAAAGTGAACTTTAGAGTTTCTAAAATAGAACTTTAGAGGTTCTAGAAATGTAGCCATTGAAGGTGGTTGTGAATGTCAAACCTTCAAAGGAACTTCAGAAGGGGAGGACTTACTTCAAAAGCTCTGAAGCTATGCACAACAATAGCAACTAATAAAAACCCAGCCTTTAGAGGCTTTGAAGTTTAACTTGAGAGACTCTAAAGTGTGCTAAAAAGGCAGATTGCATTTAAGTGTTAAACACACAATCTAAAATGGTCTAAAAGTTATCAAAAGTGGATGCAACTGCTAAGATGGTGTTGGAACTTATAAATAGGTGTTCCAATGAAGAATAAGACTCTTGAGTATGTTTAACAAGATTCAAACTTAAAAACTCAAGACTCTAATATGTGCAATTGCTCCAAGGTGCTTCAAGGTCCAGAGTGTTTAAAGTTGTATCATTTGCATTTCAAAGAAGACCAAAAGGCACTATGAGGTTTAGTGGTAGTTTCTTGTATACTTATATTTATAGTGTTGAGTTTTTGGTTAGCTCTAAAAATAGGAGGAGTTGCTAGTTAGCTCTGAAAACTAGGATAAGTGACTGGTAAGCTTTGGAAAGCAGTTTGTATGAGTTTGTTGGTGAGCTCAAAGGAAAACCAACATTGTAATCATTTCTGGTGAGCATAATAAAACTAGGTTGTAAGAGTTCTTGGTTAGCTCGGGAAACTAAGGGAGGCGTGATTCCACACAGGTACAATGGAACCCAAGGTTAGGAAAACCTTGAAGAGTGGAGTAGGTGCCAAGTGGGCCCAAACCACTATAAATCCTTGTTATTATTGTCTAGGAGTAGGAATTGCAAGTGGAGCCTGTGAAGATGATGATGTTTGTGTTGCAGTTGCACTACCTATAAATAATCTATCTTGCTTATCTCTTGTAATTATCTTTTTTTGATGATTAACAAATCACATTGACACATAAATGAGAAATGGCAAATGGAATGTAAAACAAAAATATAGAAAACAAGGTTACAGGATCGTAGCCAAAATTCTGCACCTACTGCTTGCGCCACAATTGATATCTCAATGTGACACCCCAGATTGTTTTTGAGGTAAGGAATTTTCCTAAATAATGAAATTTGGATTATTATGCACATGAATAATTAAAATTTTGAGGGAAATTAATTATGAAATTATTGCACACATGTATGGGAGATGTAATGTCATAATAATTTTGATATTTGAAGAGATTTAATTGATGAAATAATAGAAAACTAGGGTTTCACGTGTATGATGGGGGTTTGTGCCACCAGAGCACCAAATCTAATACACCCTTATGTGCTCTACCACCCTTATCCTTCCCAAAAATGTAGTCTCCTTCCCCTTTCACACGAACAATCCTATCACCCACCCCTCTTCTCCCTTTTCTCCATCGATTTTTGCTTGGAAACCTTAGGATTTCACTTGCAATCAATCTCACACAATTAGGGATTCAAATCCCCATCTGTTTGAGCATGATTTGGGAAGAAGAGGATCTATTTCTCCTTATTTTGCAGTTGTCCATGAAGAACACTTGAATATACAAGTAGATTACATTGTTTTGAAGAGGAATTAACACCAAATTTGTTGGTAAGACTCCTTCCCCAAATCAATTTTCAAATTTCTATTTTAGGGTTGGTTTCCATGCAAATTCGTGACTTGTTCATGGGGAAAATGTGTAATTTTGTTCCAAATTTCATGGGGGAAATGAGGATGATGATGATTGTAGCATTTTGGAGGAGAATGGGGCTGTTAATCATGTGAATCGTGGACAACACATGTTGTATGTTGATGTGAATGGTGAGTTGGGATAATAAATTGTTTAATTGTGGGTTTAATTAACTTAGTTATGATGCTAAATTGAGATTGATTTCTTTAATAATTAAGTGTATATAGTTGAAAATTCACAAAACATAATACATGTTGCTGAAAATTTATAGATCAAATGATGCACATAACCTCAATGGGAGGTGAAGTATAAATGGATGGGTCAGTTGCAACCCTAATTAGCCATTAAATAACCCATAAAACAAGGTGTTGAATGCACTAAATGGATGATTAAAGAGTAGTTAAAAATTTGGGTAGCAACAGGGATTAAATAGGAAGCAAATTCACACTTGGAATTGCATTAGAAGAACCTCCCAAAAATGGATAATAAAATGGCCAGTTTGTGCACTTGGAAATTATGTTTATTTGACTCAAATTTGGTGAGTGAAATGAGAGAGAAAAATCAGTTAGGTTTATGCATTTGAAACCCATGGAAAATTTCATGTTGAATGATAATTAAGAACCCTCTATTTGGTGGCCTAAAAGGGGTTGTAAAATTTATTTTTGTGGTCATCATAACTCATTATAATATTAGCTTGATTAAGGCCATCTTTGTATGAGATTAGTTACCTTAATTCAGGTTTATTGCTGGGTTTAAAGTTTGGAATGCATAAGTTGAGCTATGGCATTATTCAATGCAAATGGAATTACTTACTATTGGGAAATTTCACATGTAAGGCCTATTTTGTGTTTACTGAGTTTACTAACTATGGAAATGATGCAATGAATGATTGAAAGTGATTATGAAACATTAAGAAGGGTATTCAAATGAAGAAACCACTAAAAGTGTGATTTGGGTGAAAACTCCCAAAATTGAATCATATCAACTTGTAACTTGAAAGGGGTGATAATCCCTACTAGAAAAAGTGTAAGGGATGTGTAATTGAGTAATGAGATAAGAATAAAACCTAATGAAGTGATTAGTTAGGTTTCACCTATTTTGTGAATTGAATAGATTTTCCCATTTGAAACAATTTTTAAATTGAATGTTGGTGCATGTTATATGAGTATGCCTAATTGAGCATTGATTGAAAGCTAAGTTGTGAAACTTGAGGATTTGTATAATTGTTCATCCTTGAGGTAAGTAGGCTTCATCTTTTTACACATGTGTAAATGTGTGGCTTGTTGGGGATAATGATTATCCCATAATTTAGCATATAGGCACCATATTTTGAATGATGTTCATTATATTATG
>JAYJMB010005632.1:0-54858 GCA_036873735.1 Pouteria campechiana
CAGACTATGATTTGGATTCCCAAGACAGTTACTAAAGTTGTAAATGTAACTAGATATCCAGAAATAGTTTAGTAGCACCTAAAAAATAATGGAGGCCAAAATACTCTTCTACTAACCCACCTGGACCCATTCCTAAATGGGTACCAAAAGTTACAACTTAAATTTTATTACTGCAGGTGTGTTTAAGAGCTACAAAGAATAGCAAGTAGTACATTGATAGTGGTTGCTCAAGACACATGACAGGAGAAAGAGAGCTGTTCACAGAACTTAAAGATAAGAATGGAGGGTTACCTTTGGGGATAATGGAAAAGGTAAAGTGGTTGAAATTGGTAAAATTAGCCAACCCCCCTCTATTACAATTTTAAATATTTTATTAGTAGAAGGATTAAAACACAGCCTTTTGAGTGTAAGTCAATTCTGTAATAATGGTTTCAAAATTGTGTTTGAATCTCATATTTGTTCTATTTTATATAGTATAAATTCAGCTGTAGCACTTGGAAAGAGACATGGAAATATGTATTTGGTGAATTTATGTGATATCCAAGTCAAATGTCTTGTTGTAAGTGAAAATGAACCCATGTTGTGGCATAGAAGACTAGTACGTACCAACAAGAATCTGATTGAAAGATTGTATAATAAAGATCTACTTATTAGCTTACCAAAACTCAAATTTGACAATAAGTTGTGTGATGCTTGCATGAAAGGCAAGCAGGTAAAAGAATCATTCAAATTAAATGAAGAAGTATACATAACTAAACCTCTTTAATTGCTACATATGGATTTAGTTGTTTCGACAAGAATAAGAAGCCTTGGAGGGAAACATTACGCATTTGTCATTGTAGATGACTTTAGTAGATTTACCTAGGTAATGTTTCTAGCATCCAAAGATGAAGCTTTTTCATTCTTTGAGATAGTTTCCAAATGTGTACAAAATGAACAAGACTCTCATATAGTAGCCATAATGAGTGATCATGGTGAAGAATTTAAAAACCATAGATTCACTAATTTCTGTGAAATTAATAGAATTCTTCAAACTTTCTCTGTACTAAGAACACCACAACAAAATGGAGTAGGTAAATGGAAAAACAGATCCTTGCAAGAGATGGTAATGAAAATGTTGAGTGAATATAGTCACCCACAATATTTTTGGGCTAAAGCAATGAACACAGCATGTTATATTATTAACAAAATCTTTGCTAGATCAATATTCAATAAAACTCCATTTGAATTATACTATGACAAGAAAACAAATATATCATATTTTCATGTTTTTAGGTGTAAATGCTTTATTCACAACAATGGCAAAGAAAATTGAGGAAATTTTGAAAACAAATCTAATGAAGGCATCTTCCTTGGTTATTCTATTGTTAGTAAAACATTTAGAGTCTACAATCTAAAAAGTAAGACTGTAGAAGAATCTATTCATGTAAAATTTGATGAAAATACTAAATCCTATATAAGGTCAAGTGATTTTGATAATGAGATAGGTGAACTAACAACCTCAGTTGAGAAAATGAAAACACAAGACAAGGAAGGAGAACCTTTTAAATCAAAAACATAGATGGATGAAGAAGAAACCAAAAATAAACCATCCGTCACTGACGTAAACAATGAAGGTAATGATATTTTTCCCAAAGATTGGAGATTTATGCATGATTACCCTAAAAGTTAGATAATTGGTGATGTATATGACAAAGTTAGAACAAGATCTTCATATCACCAAGTATGTAGCAATTTTACTTTTACTTCACAAATAGAACCAACTTGCATAGAACAAGCATTAGAAGGTGAAAACCAGATTTCAGCTATGCAAGAAGAATTAGATCAATTCAAAAGAAATAATGTATGGACTGTTGCTCTAAGACCAACTCATCAATCTGCTATAGGAACTAAATGGGCCTTTAGGAACAAATTAAATGAATCTGGAATTGTAGTAAGAAATAAAACAAGATTAGTAGTAAAAGGGTATTGTCAGGAGGAAGGCATTGATTTTGAAGAATCATATGCTCATGTTGTAAGGATTGAAGTCATTAGAATGCTTTTTGCATTTACATCCTTTATGAATTTCAAGTTATATCAAATGGATGTCAAGAGTGCATTTTTGAATGGATTTATTAATGAAGAGGTCTATGTAGAACAACCACCTGGGTTTGAAGACCCTTATAACCTAGAACATTTATTCAAACTCAAGAAAGCCCTCTATGGTTTAAAACAGACTTCTAGAGCCTGGTATGAAAGGCTAAGCAAATTGCTCATTGAGAAAGGCTTTCCAACAGGCAAACTTAATACTAGTCTCTTCATTAAGTATACAATAGAGGATATTCTTATAGTTCAAGTATATGTTGATGATATAGTATTTGATGCAACTAATGAAAATCTTTGCAAGGAATTTTTTAAGACAATACAGGGAGAATTTGAAATGAACTTGATGGGTGAACTCAAATTCTTCTTGGGACTACAAATTAAGCAGATGAAAGAAGGAATTTTCATTCACCAAGCCAAATATACAAAAGAACTACTAAAGAAATTCAACATTGAAGATGGAAAAAGGTATGAGACTCCAATGAGCACTTCAATAAAAATGGACAAAGATGAAAGAGGTAAGTCTATTTGCCAAAAACTTTACAGAAGCATGATAGAATCTCTGCTATATTTAACTGCTGGTAGACCTAACATAATATTTAGTGTATGCATGTGTGCTAGATTCCAATCAGAAACAAAAGTGTCACATCATATTGTTGTAAAAAAAATATTTAGATATCTTTTAGATACACCTAATCTTGGATCATGGTATCCAAAAGGTTCAGATTTTAATTTAATAGGTTACTTAGATGCAAATTTTGTTGGATATCAAGTAGATAGAAAGATTACCTTAGGATCTTGTTAATTTTTAAGAAGCATAATCATTTCATGATTTTCTAAGAAACAAATGTCAATTGCATTATCAACTGCTGAAGTTGAATATTTAGCAGTAGGTAATTGTTGTACATAGATCCTATAGATGAAACAACAACTAAAAGACTTTGACCTTAACTTTATTAAGATACCTATTAGATGCGATAATACTAGTGCTATCAATCTGACCAAGAATTCTGCATTCTAGAACTAAACATATAGAAATTAGGCATTATTTTATTAGGGACCATTTTCAAAATCATGACATTAGTTTAGAATTTGTCCTAACGAAAAATTAATTAGCAGATATCTTCACAAAACCATTACCAGAAGATTCAACATGATAAGAAGAGAATTAGGCCTACTAGATCCAAGTGTATAAAATGCGCAATTCATTAAAATAAAATATTCATAATAACATCTTTATTACAATAAAAAAATTATTCAACTAATCAACAAGAACATCTACTACAGCTTCTAGCTCCTCAATACGTCGATTAGCCTCTGCCAACTCTTCTTCAAGCTTCTTCATGTGCTCCATTGCCTTATCATATGTTGCACATCTCCTTATCATAAGACGATCAGCATTTTGGTTGGATCCTCCAGCATAAACTAGTTCCACCTTCAACTGTTCTATTTGCTCCTTCAGAAATTGAACTCTAATGAACTAGTCTGACTGATCATTCTCTCTTTCGTAATGAACTTGATTTGTAGAAGATCTTGAAGATGCCATGTTTGATCTATGAAATTTTATTAAGCTTCTATCTATATAAAATGTAAAATAAAAAGTACATAAATGCATATTCATTCATATACCTTGGTAATAATACTGTTTAGCGGGTCAAAAGGACAGTTAATGAGAACACTAAAAACCATAATCTAGATTACAAGGTTTAGAATTAAGTTAGATTTTGTACTTCAGAATTTTTGAAGCCTTAAACAAAAATCTCTGAAACCTCATTAAAAGTCTCCGAAGGCCTAAACTAAAGTATCTAAAGAACAACAAACTTCTTAGAAGCAACGCTTTGGAATATCCAAAACTTGAGATCAAACCTTATTCGAAGGAACTCTTTTGGAATCTTTATCATTAGTATTTTGGAGTTTTTCGAATCCGAAATTCAAAATCAATCTTCTCTGAAAGACCCTTTCAGAATGTCCAAAGCCAAAACACATTAGTGTTTCAGATTTTTTTTTAAAAAAAAACAAATGTGAAGTGGGAAATCATTAAAACCTCTCCAAAAAACTTAAACCCTCTTCTCCAAACCCCAGAAATCCCTCATTCAGAGAAAACAGTCCATCTTCCCACTTCTTTCAAATCTCATTCTCATTTTACTCATTTCACCTTCTTGCCTTCTTCAGAAAATCTTTTTTTCTTTTCTAAAAACCTAGAACCCTCTGTAGAAATGGCAAAAATAAAATGTGCAGAAAGCAAGAGAAAGGAAAGGGAAAATTTTCCATCATAGAGGACAACCAAGAAGGCAAGGCGAGAAGATGATACTCTAGAGGTAATCTTCCAAAATAGCTCATCTGATTATTCTAGATTCTCAGAAAGAGATGAGAATAGAAGAATAATCAAAGGGAAGATTTTAAATTTCAAAGCATTTGGAATACAATTTTAAGTATCAGAGTGGTTGAAAAATCAAGGTTGGGATGCCTATGTCAGTTACAAAGATAGCTTATATCCGAGACTGGTGAGGACTTTAATCTATAGTCTCAATACCAGAACAGAAAGATCATGGATTGGAGACATAGAAATAGAGTTATCTAAAGAAAGTTTAAGGAATTGCTAAAATCTCCTTGAAGAAGAAGAAGAGATAGTATGACCTTCAAGGGCAATAATATTTTCAGACTTAATAGAAATTGAGATAGATGAGAAAGAAAATTATTTGCATGCTAGTCACTTGAATGCAAATCTCAGGCTAGCATACCTCATTGTTATGAACAATGTATACCCTAGAAGAAGAGTAGTAGGTGATATATCTGAAAAGGATGCCAGAATCATGTGGGCATTAAAGAATAGAAGAAAGTTGAATTTGGCCACACTGATGATAGATCATATCTAGTTCATCAAGAGCACCACAAGGTTTCCTTTACCTTATGGTATGGCTCTGACTAAGTTGATCAAGGAAGTGGAGTAAATCTCTCCAATGAAGAAGAAGAGCTTTTAAGAAACACTGATGAGCAAGCTTTAAAAAGGATGAGTGTGCAACATACTGCACAAGGTTGGATCACTAAAAGACCAAGAAGAGCAACTCAGTTAAAAGGATCCAGACTTGATGAAAGTCCAGAGAGAAGAGATGCTATAGAATAGGCTACTAAGCCAAGACAAAAAACCCCCTTTCATGAAGAAGAAGAATAAAGAACTAAAAGACAAAAGTTCATTAGTTCACCAATAGGAAGAATGGAAGAGTTCTCCAGTAGAGAAAAACCAAGAGAAGCTAAGAGAACAGAAGATGTTCCAAGAGAAGAACAAAGAGTTGATACAGAAGATATTGTGCAAGAAATTTTGAGAGAAAGTGCACATAGAGATACAACAATAGCAGAAGTACCATCTCACACCCTCATCAGACCATCTCATACTGATCAACTATCTACTTCTTCAATTCCCACTCGACAAATTCTCACAAAGGACCTAGAAGACAAAATAACTATGATAGAACATTTTACTCAAAGCTTACTTCTTCAAATGAATGAAATGAAACATAACCATTCCACTACTATGCCTTCAATGATTCTCAGAGCTAACAGAATTAAACAGAAACTTGATTCTTTACAAGCTTTAGCAGAATCACTCATAGATCAACCTCATTTCACTCCGCCTCAAACTCATTTCTATCAATCTCAAACTCACTTTCCAATCCCTTTACATCATTTCTCTCCACCAAGACCAACCTTGCCAATAATAGTAGAGTCTTCTCCTTCAACTCCTCATCCATCATCACCCTCTATCATTCAAAAGGTTGCTCTGTCCATGAGTCAACCTACTGATATGAATTCCATCATTCCATACATTCTACTTCCACAACCACCATCAACTCCTCCATCACCACCATCTTTTACTCCATTGGCATCACCACCACTATTAGCTCCAACAATAGAAAATTATGGGTGGTTTGCCTCCCAACTATTTATTACCTATATTCCATCACCATTCAAAGATCCCATGGATTTGGTATTGGAATTTGTCAGAAGAAGAATAGTAATTTCTGAAAGAATTGAAGAAATTCCACCTGAGTGGACTGTTGCTACTCCAATAAATCATCCACCTCCCTCCTAAAAGAAAATTATTGATGAAAATCCTGATTATATCCTTCAAATACTTAATCCAATTAGGATGATAGGGAAAGAGTATGCTACCATGATATTAATCAATTGTCAAGTCTTCAAAATTTTTTCTTCTTAGAATATTCATCTACCTAATGAAGACCTTCCATTTCCTAAACTTGAGGATCCAAAATTTCTTCAAAGGATCATCATTCTTCCAGATCCTCCATTCACTCCAAAGAACCATAAAATTCAAATTCCTGATAGAGAGTTCATTCTTCGAAAATACTCTAAGGAACTCCTTCAAGTACTTCCAGTGTCAAAACTTATTAGAAAAGAGTTCCACCTCCCTCAGGACCACGTAACATCTTTATTCTCACTAGGGAAGAATTCAACTTCTATAATAATTCCAACTTGAAGACAATTGCTGACAATCTACCTCTTCCATATCCTCAATTGGATGATCCTTCTATCAAAAAAAGGATAAGGTAAATAATGCCTAAACCTTGGAGTCAACCTCTTCCACCTTCTTCATCTACTTCAAAAGCCAAAAATCTCACCAAACCACCTCCTCCCACTACCAAAACCAAAAAGCCACCTGCTATCCCAAAACCAAAACCAAAGCCAGTTCCCAAACCAAAACCATCACCTTCTTCCTCATAGCCATTCACTTCCAAACCAAAGAGAAAAGCAAGAATTCCACCTCCTAAGGAATGCAAGAAGGCTCCTTATGAGAGAATCACATTGTACCATGAAACACAAAAGCCCTCCTGAAAGGGCTTCCTCTAGTCTTTCCTGAGCTACTGGATCCAAAATATCTAGAAAGAATTGATATCATTTATGTTTATAGCTGTGGACCCATTGCATACATGCATGAACCTCCTGTAGCAGTTCCACAGGATCGATTTTTTATCCCTCCTCCTCCACTAAAAAGGGCTAGATCATCCAAACCCTCTTCATCTTCTTCTGCACCCTAACCATCTTTTTCTGAACCCAAACCACCACATCCACCTCTACAAGATGTCTTTTTAAAGACATATCAGAGAAAACCCAAATCACCACAATAGATCTGCTGTAATTTTTTTCTCTAATGTAATACTTTTTGTATTTTCTTTGATGTATCTACATCGTAAGTTTTCAACAATTCAATATATATATATATACATTTATTTCATATGATTGCAAATGACTGTTAATATTTGTTTATACCTTTTTGATCATGACAAAAAGGGGAAGAAAAATGTATGATATAAAACTTATGTCATAAAATGTGATGCATTCTGTTGATATTCATAAATTTTCTATAACAAAATATGCATCAATTTAGGGGGAGCTAGTCTAAATTATCCAAATGAAATTTTCCTGAAATACTTGTAAATTAAGCTGCATTAGATCTATGATTAGACAAGTTTTAAAAGGTACATCACTCACTATTTTGTCACCATCAAAAAGGGGGAGAATGTTGAACCATGTTATCTAGCTTGATTTTTATGATGAACATTCTTAACCAAGTATGTTTTGATGATGAGCAAAAGCATGAGTGAAACATTAAGGTACTAACATCTTATTTTCAAGAATGTTACAGAAAGTTTAAATCTTTCAACTTGAGAATAATCTTTATAATGACAAAAGAAAGATATGAAGTAAATGCTCTTTCAAAATTAAGTATATAAACTTTACATATACTTAATTCAAGAAAATAAAATTTCTAAAGTGTTGAAGACATACTTTGGAGTCAAAAGAATCAACTTCGGAATCACTTTAACATACTTTGTAAAAGATTGGATTACTTCGAAAATGTCCTAACTAACTTCAAAGTAAAAAATATATTATTTTGGAATCAATGCAGCATGGCTAGGAGATGTTACAGAGAAGCTTCGGAATTGTCTCAATAGACTTCAAAGATAACCTAATGAACTTCAGAAATGCCTTAATAAGCTTCGGACAAGGCACAATGCAACTTTAGAGTGATTGTAGTTCACTTTGGAATGAATGCAGAGAAACTTCAGAGCTAATTAGTAAGCTTCAGACAAGTCTGTGAGTAAACATAGTAAGCTTCGAAAATGTTCAAGTACACTTCATAATCCTCTTTGGAAGCTTCGAAAATCATCACAAGCACACTCCAGAAAATATTAAAGCATACTTCAGAATCTTTTTAAAAGCTTTGGAGATCTTACAAGTGCACTTCAAAGATAATCATAATTGCTTCAGACAAGTCATAACACCTTTTGGAAATAATCAAGAGAGCTTTAGAATTATTAAGAACACTTTAGAAAAAGTAGAAAGAAGCTTCAAACAAGTTGTAGCATGCTTCGCAAAGAGTTGAAAAGCTTTGGAGAAATCATGGATGTTTCGGAAAAGTTACAAGACACTTTGGAAACAATAAGACAAGCTTTGGAGATAATGAACTATGCTTCGGAGTAAACAGACATGCTTTAGAGAACTTGAAGCCAAGTTTCAAAAAAGATTAAAACAATCTTTAGAGATGTTAACCAGTTGTAGAGATGTTAAGTCATGCTTTAGAGATGTTTGAACAGGCTAAGTTCAGAAAATTTGAACTTCTATCTGCAAATGAATGTCAAAACTGAGTAGGATTAAAATTACTTCTGGAAATCTAAAGAAAACAATTCAGATAATCTGAAATCAGTCAAGACACCAACTATTCACTCATCTCTTTGGAACACCTGATATGAAAAGTGAATGTTTGGAAAAGTCAGCGATAGAAGTAGCAGATTGATATCAAAAGGCAACAAAGTCAGATGTTAGATAGAAGATAAGGTAAAGAAAAACATTTTTGAACATTTGAATGACTGCCAAGATTAGCAATGGAAAAATCTCCCTCAACTTATAAAAGAGAGATTCAGAAGTAAAAGAAAATAACCCAGTTGAATATCATTCAAACTTTGCTGATCACACGAAGAGCATTCAAAACCTTTCTTTAAAGTTCAACTCCAATGAATACAACTCAGTTAGAGCTCTCCAAGTTCAAATCTTTACTCGATCAAGGAGTGTAAATCTTTTACTCTTACGGCTTATTCTTTTACTTAGAATTCTGAATCTCAATTAAGAGGCATTAAGTGTACACTTCTTTTAGTGTTTAACAACTCCAACTGAGTGTTTGGGGTTTATGTATTGAGATAAGTAAGTAGGGAACTTACTGAAAGGGTGTGAGTTTGTTGGTGAGCTTTGGAAAACCAACAGGTTGTGAAAGTTTCTGGTTAGCTTGGAAAACTAGTAAGTTAGTTGGTAAGCTTGTTGTAAAACCAACATGTATTTGATCAGGTTGATCAAGGTATTAGTGGAACCTAAGCTCAGTAGAGAAGACTAACTCAGAGAAGTGGAGTAGGAACCCAGGAAAAGCCAAACCACTATAAAAATCTTGTGTTGTTTATTGTGTAATCTGTTTTATTTATTCTTGCAACACCATAATCATTTGATTTGGGCCAAAAGTTTTAAAAGCTCAATTCACCCCCCCTCTTGAGCTACCATTGCATAAGAGACCAACAATTTCTTATACACCCATACATAGCATAATGATGACCCATGCTGCACTAGATCTAGGGCTTGGGTAAAGATATTATTTTTCTTGGTTTCAAGCTGGTAACATAGGTTCACAATAAAAATCTATAAAGCCCAAAGGAGCTCAACAAGAGGAAAAATTAATCACAAGGTAGGCTATTTGGCTCATGTAGTTCAAAACAAAGAAGGCCTTAGTCATGTTCATGCACGCATGCATCAATGTGATGTCAAAGAGAATCAAGGCAAGTTCTGGAGAAACAAATCTATGGAAAATTATCTCTCATGAAGAAAAAGAATGAGATTGATGTAGATGTATCAGTCTAGAGGCTCAAAATTACACCAACTTTTGTCTACAAAATTTAGTCATCACCATTCTCAAGGAAAATAATTGAACCAAGTAATTTCAAATTGAAAGATTATTTATTCAATCATGTTATGAATTTTTCAAGCTTAGTTGAATCTTGCTCATACATCTTCAACCTCAAATCATCAGAAACCACCAAAATAAAGGATAAAACTAACTCTCTCTAAATTTTTTTTCAAAAATAAAAGCAAAGATAAAAACAAAAACATAAAAACACAACCTAAACCTCAATCCCATCCCCCACACTTGAAACTTACATTGTCCCCAATGTAAGGTCAAATGCAAAGAAGATGCAAAAATTATCATAATATAAATGCATAAATAAGAAGGAAATAAGAAAAAGAAACACAAACTTTCCTTAGGTTGCCTCCCAAATAGTGCTTTTGTTTATAGTCATTGGCTCGACTCAATGCTTCCTCCTTCAGTCTAAACTAGTTGTTCAAGATTCACTTCTGCAACATTTTCAACTTTTAGTCCTTCATAGAAAGGCTTAACTCTATGACCATTCACTGTGAAAACTTTGGAAGTTGCTAAACTTTGAATTTCAACTACACCATGAGGAAAAACTTTAGTGACAACAAAGGGTCCATTCCAACGAGAATGTAACTTACTTGGAAACAAATGAAGTCATGAATGGTATAAAAGGACTTTTTGACCAACATTATACTCCTTCTTAGAAATCATTGTCATGAGAAGCCTTCATCTTTTCCTTGTAAATCCTTACACTCTCATAGGCATCATTGTGAATTTCCTCTTAACTCTTATAGTTGCAACTTCCTATGCTCTCCACTTTCATCCATGTTCATGTTGAAACTCTTGATAGCCTAATAACCCTTTGCTCTAACAGAATGAGAAGGTGGCATGGTTTCCCAAACATTAGCTGGTAAGGTGACATACCAATAGGTGTCTTGTAAGTAAAACCTGTATGCCTACAAGGCATCATCCAAGTGAAACTCCAATTCTTTCTATTGGGATTAACTATCTTTCCAAGAATAAACTTGATCTCCCAATTTGATATTTTTACTTGTCCATTGGTTTATGGATGATAGGCAGTTGACACCTTGTGTATCACATGATACTTTCTCAGCAAAACTTCAATAGTTCCATTGCAAAAGTGAGTGCCTCAGTCACTTATCAAAGCTCTAGGAATTCCATACCTGGAGAATATGTTAGCCCTGATAAAATCTACAATAGTTTTAGAATCATCAGTCTTAGTGGCTTTAGCTTCCACACATTTAGAAACATAGTCAATAGTAAGCAAGATATAAACAAAACCAAAAGATACAAGGAATGGTCCCATGAAATCGATGCCCCAAACATATAAAATTTCACAAACTAGTATGGGAATTTGTGGCATCTCATTCCTTAGGGATGGATTACCTATCCTTTGACATTAATCACACAATTTGTAAAAAGAATATGAATCCTAAAATAAAGATGGCCATTAAAAATCACACTCTAGCACTTTTCTCGTCATCCTCATGGCTCCAAAGTGACCTCCACAAGTATAAGAATGACAAAAGGTGAGTATAAAGAGAAATTCATTTTCAGGAATACACCTTATTGTCACTTGATCTGCACAATGCTTCCACAAGCATGGTTCATCTCAAACATAATATTTTGCATCATTCTTGAACTTATTTCTTTGAGCCCTAGACAAACAAAGAGGTAACCTATTAGTGACCACATAATTTACCATATCTGCATACCAAGGTAATTTCTCACTCGCAAAGAACAACTACTCATCAGGAAAATTTTCTTGTAGATGAAGTTCATCCTCCACATGAACTAGACGACTCAAATGATTTGTAACACAATTTTTTGTCCCTCTTTTGTCTTTGATCTCCAATTTAAATTTGCTTAAGAGAAGTAACCACCTTATAAACCTTGTTTTGCTTCCTCCTTTGTCATCAAATAACGAAGAGCTGCATGATCATAGTAAACAATGACTTGAGTATCAAGCAAATAAGATCAAAATTTTTCCAAAGCAGAGACAACAGCTAACAGTTCTTTCTTAGTGGTGGAATAATTTCTCTGAGCATCATTTAATGTCCTTGAGGTGTAATAAATGACATGAGATGCTTCCAAATTCTCTGACCCAAAATAGCACCTACTACATAATCACTTACATCACACATTATCTCAAAAGGAGCACTCAAATCAGGAGGTTGGATAATTGGGTTGAAGTCAACCGTTCCTTCAGCTTTTCAAATGCCTTTTTGCACATTCAATTAAATTCAAAAGCCACATCCTTTTGCAGTAACTTGCATAGGGGTAATGCTATTTTGGAGAAGTCCTTAATGAATCTTCTATAGAAACCTGCATATCCAAGAAAAGAATGAACTTCCTGCATACTACTGGGATAAGGTAAAGATTGAATAATATTAACTTTAGCTTTATCTACCTCAATTCCCCGAGATGAAATAAAATGACCCAAAACTACACCATGTTCACCCATGAAGTGACATTTTTCAGAATTTAACATAAGGTTAATTTTTATGCATCTTTGATGAACACGTGTAAGGTTATGCAAGCAATTATCAAAGGAATCTCCATAAATTATGAAATCATCCATAAAGACTTCTATAGTCTGCTTAATGTAATTTAAAAATATGCTAACCATACACCTTTGGAAAGTGGCTGTGGTGTTGCAAAGGCCAAAGGGCATATGGTGATATGCAAAAGTTCCAAATGGGCATGTGAAAGTCGTCTTCCCTTGATCTTTAGGCGCAATTGCAATCTGGAAATAACCTGAATAGCCATCAAGGAAATAATAGTAAGAATAATCAACTAATCTCTCAAGCATTTGATCAATAAAAGGTAAAGGAAAGTGGTCCTTCCGAGTTACAACATCTAATTTTCTATCAATAAAAGGTAAAGGAAAGTGGTCCTTGCGAGTTACAACATTCAATTTTCTATAATCTATACAAACTCTCCACCCACTCTAAACATGAGTAAAAACTAACTCATCATTCTAATTTTTCACTATAGTTATTCTAGTCCTTTTAGGAACCATTTGAACTGGGCTAACCCAACTGCTATCCAAAATAGAGTAAATCACTCTAACTTCAAGAAGTTTGAGGATTTTCTTTTTCACTACAAGAAGATAGGGTAAATCACTCCAACTTCAAGGTGTTTGAGGTTCAATCTCCTTTATGCTAATGAGAAGGTTTTGCTCCCTCTTCAAACAGAATATGATGCATGCATGTAGATACGTTGATTCCTTTAATATTTATAATTGTCTAACTAATAGCCATCTTATGCTCCTTAAGGACTTACACAATCTTCTCTTCTTGTAATGCACTGAGTTTACTTGAAACGATCACTGAAAAGGTCTCTCTTGCTCCAAGGAACACATACTTGAGGTGACAGGGAAGAGGCTTCAACTCTAAAATAGAGGCCTACAAAATAGAAGGTAAAATTCTCTTATCAAAAATTGGTAAATCAATATGATAAACATTACCTGATTTTTGTGACTTTGGAAAGTCATTCAAAGCTACAACAGTTTCTTGCAATTCATTAGTACATGGTAAAACTTTATTCTCCTTCTCAAGATGATCACTAATGACAACTTCCAATTCATTTTTCCCATAAATTCCAAAAATATCCTATGCACAAAAATCAATCACATCAATAGAGTAAATAGAATTATCATTATCAGGATATTTTATGGCATCATAAATATTAAACTTAACAATTTCATCATCAAATTCCATGGTAAGTGTACCCCTGATGAGAATACAAAATGTCATATTTTATTCTTCATACTTAATCTTTTACACCTATTTGATTCCTATATACACTCGTTATTCTTATATTTTGATTTAGGAGACAATTGGAGTGGTTAAGTACAAAATGAAGTCAACTGAAGGATTTAGAACAATTTCAACATCACTCTATATTTTGGTCATAACTCATTCATCCGACCTCCAATTGAGATGATTAAAGATGTTTTGGAAACATAAGAAAAATTTCTACAACTTTTATATTGGGAGTTTTGAGATATAAGAACTACATCAAAGGAAAATATAAGAAGAATGCCAAAGTCAGGATATAGTGCAAAGGAGAAGCAACAAGGAGCAAAGCAGTTAGAAGCAGTAGACCGTCACCTCTAGCGCCCATACCAATGCAACCACCCAACCACCAGATAGCAAGGTGGTGCCGATGGTGCCCCTCCGGTGCCCAACTCTGTTCTCACTTTTTGAAACTTGCAGAAATTGCATATTTTGAGTATTTTAACTTTATATAAATAACAGTTTCTTAGGGTTTTTGAGGATTCTTTTGCTGGAGTTTGAGGGAGACTTTTTGACGACTTTTGATACAGAATCTTCTTCTTTTCTCTCTTCTATTTTATTTTTTTTTTCTTTTGTGATTTCATGGCCCTACATGGCTAAACTTTAATTCTTGGTTTAAGGAGACAGAAGCCTCAGAATCAATATACTATGAGATCAAATTTGATTTAATTATTTAATTTATACTTTGAGTATTAAATATTCTTATTTGTTCATGATTATGATTGTCATGCTTAATTACTAGGAGGCCTATTAGTTTATTATTCATTACAATTTATTGCTAAATTAGATATTGAATTCGTAATTATTTGATCCCTCTAATTTGTGAAGAAACTAGAGTTTAATAATTTACTACTATTGTAGTTTTTAAATCCTAGGAAGAATATTTGAATAAATTAATTACAATTGCTGCTGCTTGTGTTGTTTAGCTTCACCAGTCTCTACAAATCTTAAGGCTGCTATTAGATTAAACCTTTAGCACTGGTTCAGGATTGTTTAGTGGTTAGGGTTAATTAAAATACTGGTTTTTAATTAACAATGTTAAAGGAGAGATAGGAAAAATAATTCCAACGGTGAATATTTAAAGTATGAATTCATTTAAAATTGTGTCAATGATCAGTTATGAAATTCTAATGATAGATGTTGACTTTATCAAAGGTTTTCTTCTATGATAGATTTCTTTTATAACACTTTCTTCATTACATTCAAAGCCCCCCTTTTCTTATTCACATTGCATAAAACTAAGCTAGACACTCCTCATGGGATCGACCCTTATTCACACTACTATAGGTAATTTAATTGAAGTAAGGTTCTAAATTTGGTTACGTAGGATTCACACCAAATTTTTGGCGCCATTGCCAGGGAGACATTCTAGTTGATTTTTGTGCTTTTGTGATTTCTCCTATTTATTTTTGTTTTTATTTTCTTTTAGGATTCATTAGATTCTCCTTAATTATTTATGACTGCAACTCAATCTTCTAATCAAGGTAATTTGTAATACAAACCAAAAATTGAGAGAAATTTGCACAGATTAAGGCGAGAAGCTTGGAAAAATTCTGAAAAAGGAGGAAATCATGGCTGGAACTCGAACTTTGAAAGAGCTTGCCAAACCTGATTTAGATTAACAACCCTTATGCATAACGTTTCCTAATTTTGATGCTACTGTTAATTTTGAATTAAAATCTGGACTAATTCATCTCTTGCCTGCTTTTCATGGTCTTACAGGTGAAGATCCTCACAAGCATCTAAAGGAGTTTCATGTGATATGTACAAGTATGAAATCAATAGGGTTGATGGAAGAGCAAATCAAACTGAGAGCCTTTCCATTCTCTTTGAAGGATTTGGCTAAGGATTAACTTTATTATCTACCCTCTGGGAGCATCACAACATGGAATGAGATGAAGAGGTTATTTTTACAAAAATATTTCCCAGCTTTAAGGGTAGTCAAACATTAGGAAGAAAATTTGTGGTGTGAGACAGCATAGTAGAGAATCCCTATATGAATATTAGGAGTGTTTCAAGAAATTATATGCATGTTGCCCCCATCATCAAATTAGTGTGCAGTTACTTATCTAGTATTTCTATGAGGGTCTTCTACCTACTGAAAGGAGCATGATTGATATTGCTAGTGGATGAGCTTTAGTGGATAAAACTTCTGAAGCTGCAAGGAATTTGATTGTAAACATGGCAACCAACTCAACAATTAGGTAATAGGCTTGACTCTTTATCTAAGCCTGTTAATAAGGTAAGTATTTCCTCCCTTGAATAACAGATTGTAGGTCTAACTTCTCTTATTCATCAATTAACTATAGGAAATATACAAACAGTGAAAGCTTGTGGAATTTGTTTGGTGGTAGGGCATCCAACTTATTGAGCAAGTGAATGCAATGGGTGGTTTTTTTGGACATGGTCAACTCTTCAAGAAGAACCTATTGAGCAAGTGAATGCAATGGGTGGTTTTTTTGGACAACCATAGAGAAATTATGATCCTTATTCTAACTTATACAACCTAGGATGGAGGGATCATCTAAATTTCAGCTACAGGAATTCATAAGCAAATCAGCCCACAACTTAAAATCGCCCAAATTTCCAGTAGTACGAGTAGTCATACTAACCTAGATCATAATAGGGTCAAACTTATAATTCTGGTATGTCTTTAGAAGACATTGTTAAGTCTCTTGCCTCTAACACTTTACAATTCTAATAGGAGATGAAGGCTAGCATTCAGAGTTTGGAGAATCAGATGTGTCAGATGGCAACAACAATCAATTAGCTAAAGACACAAAATTTAGGGAAATTTCCTTCTCAAACAGTGGAAAACCCAGGAGAAAATGTGAGTGAAATTGTTTTAAGAAGTGGTAAAGAGGTTGAAATTCCAAAAAAGATGACTCCCACACTAATGGAGAAAGTAAAGGAGAAAGATATTGTTGCAAACAAGGACCTTCTTAAGGACAATGAAGTAACTCAACATACGTTTTTACCTCTTTCTGAATATAAACCAGTACTACCTTTGCCTGAGGCTTTAGTAGAATCTCAAAAAATTGAGCGATATCAAGATCTATTTGAGACTTTTCATAAATGTGAGGTAAACATTCCACTTTTGATGCCATTAAACAAGTACTTCATTATGCTAAATTCCTAAAAGATTTGTGTGCAATAAAGAGGAAACAGAAACTTCAGAGATATGAGAAGGTAAGAGTAGGGGAGAATGTTTCTGCAATCATTCAAAGAAAACTCTATGCAAAGTGCAAAGATCCAGGTATGTTCACTATCCCTTGCATAATAGGTAAAACTAGACTTGAAAAGGCCATGTTAGATGTAGGAGCTTCCATTAATGTTATGTCATATTCTTTGTATGCTTCTTTGAAACTTGGACCTTTGAATAATACTAATGTTGTAATTCAATTGGCTGATAGATCTAATACCAATCCAAAAGGTATAGTTGAGGATGTTCTGCAAATCAATGAATTAGTTTTTTTTTTGCTGATTTCTATGTACTAGATATTGAGAATGGTAATCACAATACTCCATTCTATTAGGAAGACCCTTCCTGAAAACATCTACGACTAAGATAGATATTCATAGTGGCATACTTACCATGGAATTTGATGGTGAAATTGTTAAGTTTAATATTTATGATGCCATGAAATATCCTAATGATGATGATGATGATCCTGTTTACTTTGGTGATGTGATTGATTATTATGTACAAGAAGTTTTTGAACTTGATGGAAAAGATGAATTAGAAATTGCAACTAGTAAACATCTTGAGAAGGAGAATGAGGTGTTACCTTTGAGTACTGATTTACAAAAAATTGTTGTAGCATTGGATGAATTTTTGAAATTACCAAAATCAAGTAATGATCCTTACACTGAGTTACCAGTTTCTAACAAGAGCCTTTTACCTTTTAGTTTGGAAGCACCTACTCCAGATTTGAAGCCTCTTTCCAATCACCTCAAGTATGTATTCCTTGAAGATGGAGAAACCTTGCTTGTGATCATCTCCAGTAAACTCAGTGCATTATTAGAAGAGAAACTTGTGCGTGTTTTTAAGAAGCATAAGAAGACTATCGATTGGATAATTAAAGATATTAAAGGAATTGACCCATGTACATGCATGCTTCATTATTTCCGGTTTGTAATTACTTCAAATTGAAGAAAGATGCAGTGAGTTGAGCCAATGACTATAAACAAAAGCATTGCTTAGGAAGCAACCTAAGGGGAGTTTGTGTTTCTTTTCCTTATTTCTGCATTTATATTATGATTATTTTTGCATCTGCTTTGCATCTGACCTTACATTGGGGACAATGTAAGTTTTAAGTGTGGGGGAGAAAATTTAGGTTTAGGTTGTGTTTTTGTGTTTGCTTTTATTTTGAAACAATAAAAATAAAAAATTTTGAGGGAGATTCAGTTTTACTCTTTGTTTTGGTGGTTTTTGATGATTTGAGGTTGAGGATGTCATGAGCAAGATTCAACTAAGCTTGAAAATTCATAACATAATTGATTAAGTAATCTTCTAATTTGTCATTGCTCGGTTTAGTTATTTTCCTTGAGAATAGAGATGACTAAATTCCATAGACAAAAGCTAGTGAGATTTTGAGCCTTTAGACTGACATATCCACATCAGTATCATTCTTTTTCTTCATTAGAGTTATTCTTCCATTGATTTGTTTCTTTAGAACTTGCCTTGATTCTCTTTAAGATCACATTGATACATGCAAGCATGAACATGATTAAGGCCTTCTTTGTTTTGAACTACATGAGCCAAATAGCTTACCTTATGATTAATTTTTCCTCTTATTGAACTCCTTTGAGCTTTATAGATTTTTATTGTGAACCTATTAAAAGCTTGAAGCTCAGAAAAATAATATCTTTACCCAAGCCATAGATCTAGTGGAGCATATGTTATCATTGTGCTATGTATGGGTGTACAAGAAATAAAATATGGGGGTGTCAAAATTTGTGGAATGACTATGATTGGTGAAATAAGATAGACTATTATTCTTAAAATTGAAAAAAATGCATGTCAAAATGAAAGAAAAAGAGAAAAAGAAAAAGAAAATATCAAGTTTCCAAGGGAAGGGGTCTATTTATACATCATGTATTCAAAGGTGAAAGATACTAAAGAAAACAAGTGATTGTTTCACTAGTTTCAATGACATTTGAGCTACATCTCGAAATATTTCTCACCTTTACCCTAAACCCCATTACAACCCATGAAAAGTCCTTATGATTCATGATATGCATGTGATCCTAGTGATGGAGAATGAGAAGATGTGCAAGCTTATGGTAGATCATTTTCATTGGAATGAATTTGAGTAGAACATATACCTTTCAAACACATGAGAGTAGAGTGTTTATTTTCATAAGGGTACTACTTATTTAGTTTAATCCATCTTCAAAAGAGAATGCTTATTGAATAATTGTAGGTTGTGTGAGAATGATTTGTTCATAATATATTATGAGTTTTGAAGTGTTTTGGCTATTCTTTGTTTATGATAATTGCAACCTTGATAATTTTTGGGGAGAGTGAATTTGAGTTTTGCCTAAGGATCAATAAAAGTTAAGTGTGGGGTAATTTGATGAGAATACAAAATGTTATATTTTATTCCTTTAATACTTCATTTTTTACGCCTATTTGATTCTTATATGCACTCATTGTTCTTATATTTTGATTTAGGAGACAATTGGAGTGGTTAAATACAAAAAGAAGTCAATTGAAGGATTTGGAACAATTTCAGCAACACTCTATATTTTAGTCATAAATCTCTCATCCGACCTCTGATTGTGATTAAAGATTTATTGGAAATATAAGAAAACGTTCTACAACTTTCATATTGGGAGTTTTGAGAGATAAGGACTACATCAAAGGAAAATATAGGAAGAATGCCAAAGTCAGGATAGTGTAGAGGAGACGTAACAAGGAGCAAAGTAGTAAGAGGTAGCAGACCGATGCTGCTGGCACCCATACCGATGCAACCACCCAAACACCAGACAATAAGGTGGCATCAACGATGCCCAACTTTGTTCCCACTTTTGGAAACTTGAGAAAATTGCATATTTTGTGTATTTTGACTCTATGTAAATAACAGTTTCTTAGAGTTTTGAGGGGATTTTTTGATAGGGTTTGAGGGAGACTTTTTGGTGACTTTTGACAAAGAATCTTCTTCTTTTCTCTCTTCTATTTTATTTTTTTTTTGTATTTCATGGCCCTACATGGCTAAACTTTTATTCTTGGTTTAAGAAAATAGAAGCACTAGAATCAATATATTGTGAGATCTAATTTGATTTAACTATTTAATTTATACTTTGAATATTGAATATTCTTATTTATTCATGATTATGATTATTATGCTAAATTACTAGGAGGCCTGCTAGTTTATCATTCATTGTAATCTATTACTAGATTAGATATCAAATTCGTAATTGTTTGATCCCTCTAATTTGCAAAGCAACTAGGGCTTAATAATTTGCTGTTATTGCAGCTATTAAATCTTAGGAAGAATATTTGACTAAATTAAATGCGATCATTTGTGCTTGTGTTGTTTAGCTTCACCAATCTCTATAAATCTTAAGGTTGCTATTAGATTAAACCTTTAGCGCCAGTCTGAGGTTGTTTAGTGGTTAGGGTTAATTAGAATACTTGTTTCTAATTAACTATATTGCAGGAGAGATAGGAAAAATAATTTCAATGGTGAATATTTAAAGTATGAATTGATTTATAATTTTTTCAATGATCAGTTACGAGATTTTGATTGCGGTTGTTGACTTGAAATAAGGTTTTTCTTGTCTGATAGATTTCTTTTATAACATTTTCTTCATTACATTCAAAATCCCCATTTTCTTATTCACATTGCATAAAACTAAGCTAGACACTCCTTGTGAGATCAACCCTTATTCACACTACTATAGGTAATTTAATTGAAGTAAGATTCTAAATTTGGTTGCCTAAGACAACCCACCAACTACTGTGAACATCTATCTTAGTTTTGGATGTTTTCCAGAAGGATCTTTTTAATAGAATAGAAGTAGTATTATTACCATTCTCCATATCTAGCGCATAAAAATTAATAGGGAAGACTAAATCATTGACTTACACTAGAACATCTTCAACTATACCTTTCGGATATGCATTAGATCTATCAGCTAGCTAACTGAATCACAACACTAGTCTTATTTAAAGGTCCAAGTTTCAAAGAAGCATACAAAGAATATGAAATAATATTAATGGAAGCTCCTAAATCTAACATGGCCTTTTCAAGTCTAGTATTAACTATCATACAAGGGATAGTAAACATACCTGGATCTTTGCATTTTGCAGGGACTTTATTTTGAATGATTGCAGAAACATTCTACCCTACTCTTACCTTCGCTATAAGTTTTTGTTTCCTCTTTATTGTATACAATTCTTTCAAAAATTTAGCATTACGAGGTACTTGTTTAATGACATCAAAAAGTGAAATGTTTACCTTGCATTTACGAAAAGTTTCAACAAGATCTTGATATTGCTTAATTTTTCAAGATTCTGCTAAAGCCTCCGGAAAAGGTGGTACTAGCTTATATTCAGAAAGAGATGGAAACTGATGTTGAGTTACTTTTTGTTCTAAGAATGTCTTTGTCTACAACAATTCTTTTCCTTTTTGTTTACACGATTAGTGTAGGAGTTGCTTTTGCTAAAATTTTAACTTCTTTACCACTCCTCAAAATGATTGCATTCACATTTTTGTTAGCATTATTTTATATAATTTTAATGATAACAAACTTATATTAAAGAGAATAATCCTGTATGTTTAAATCTTTAACAATCATATAATGGTTATGAATTAATAAATAGTAATTAAAATAAACATATAACTATAAATGATTAATTATACAAGCATACATTCCTCACTTTATAGTGCGCACACAATAAACATGAATTAACCTTTACTGCGTAAGTTTACTAAATAAATACTATGCACCATAATTACTTAAGCTTTCATATTATTCATTTAATGGAAATGTATATTATCCTTGCTTTACAAAATGATACAATCACATGAGGATAAAATACATTCTAATATTATATATGAAAGCTAACAATGTAGCAAATGCAGAAAAGTTCAAGTGCAGGATAATGCTCATTTACAACAAACTATTACAACTATCTGCTACGTTCCAAAGGAGTTAAGCTAATGAGAATCATGGAAGAAGAAGAAGAAAATAGAAGGTTTAGAGATAAGCAATAAAGAAGGTTGCTTTAAATGCTTCCATGAACAAAAATAATAGGAGATAAACAAGGCTTCGAAGAAAGGCTACAATGAGTTTGCATTGTCTGTCAACTTCAACGAGAAAATGTCAATAGACAAATGTAAAACAAAAAGCTAAAGAAGAAGTCATAATCAGAGAGCTTGAATTGCGTTCAAGAAATTTGGACCACTTATACTTGATCTGATCAATGTTTGTCTAAGACAAAGTACAAGTATGAAGAAACAACTCAATGACTTGGTAGACAAATAAAAAAAGACAAAGAAGTAGTCACCTAGACAACCAAGCACAAGAAAAGAGACTTTATTTGATCAACAAAGTTAAAGAAAGAATTCATCTAAGGATTAAAAGGCTTGATACAGGGGAGTGCAACTATAGCTGAGCCAAGATAGACAAACCAAGAATGAAGAAACATTAAAATTGCTGGAACAAACTCCTTCTGTTGCTCAAAGTGTGAAGAACAATTGAAGAACTCTGCCTCATCTTTAGATCAAAAGGTCATCTGTCACAATAGACAAAGTATCAGCCAAAGCAAAAGACAAATTAGAAGTTGCACACTGAGCATAGACAAAGCTAAATAGACAAAGAGGTGCTTGGACTAAAATGGGCTTCAATAGACAAAGGCACGATCATCTACAACTTATAATAGACAAACCTATGCGACGTGCAGAGTACTCCATCCAAGACAAAGAACACTTAGTCTATCGCTTATACCACACGAATACTACACTTTGTTTGTTTGAGAAAATTAAAGTTAGCTTTGTCTGGCACCTTCAAAAAAAAATAAAGAATAAAAAAAGAAAATCATACTTTGTCTGTTAGTGGAAGATTGAGCAAACTTCGTCTGTTACCTCCAATAGATGACGAAGAATAAAGGAAGCACATCCCACTTTGTCTATTTGTATAGAAGGACATGTTTGTCAATCAATCAGTCTATCTTTGCCAGCGCCATCCAGAGATGGTCTATTATCTATAATAGACAAAGAACATTCACGAAGGATTATTCAGCAAACAAATCTTCTAGAGGAATTGAGGCAGATAAGGAAGAGTTTGTTTATCAGTTAATTCAACTTCATTTGCACCATTCAAAGTTCTTTTGCTACTTACAATAGACAAAATCATTCTTATAAAAGTTCAACTGATAGACAAACCTTAGAAGAATTCATCTATAACTTATGGTAGACAAATGCAGATAGAGAGAGGTCCTGACTTGTCAAAGAAAAATTGATTTATGTGACTAAGCATACAAATGTCATCTGCACTCAAGCCGTCATTGTGCAAACTTATACTAGTCACCATTTTCAGCAATAAGTGGCACTACAAGACTTTCAAAGCTATGATGAGTCAAACAAGGAACACCTTTTAACACAGCTCATCCGCCTCTCTAAATGGTGATGCAGCAACTCTAAACAAATCAGAAAGACTTGGAATTCAATGGCAGAAAACTTAAACAGTCTTATTTATTCAATGCTGCTCTTGTTTCTATATTCAATGGAACTCATATTCTCCAATGATCGAAAGTATGAAAAAGCTATTTAAGGAGAAAAGGGGGACGATTCAAAGCTGGTGAAGGAACCCATTTCAAATGAGCCTTATTTTATGCAAATCCTTCCACCCATGGCCAAGAGCCTCAATGTGTCTATCTTTTATGAAATTCAATCTACTTATCTTTATAGCCATTTTATTTAAATTTTGGGAAGATCTTTATATATTGATAGAGCTAAAAAGGATAATATCTTCCCTTGTGCTTAAATTTGTAATAGTTTTTTGGTTAATCTAAGAACCAAAGAGTTTGTGATAAACTCGATAAACCAGATTGTAATGAGTTGTTTCTGATCTTTGGAAAACTATCAAGTTTGCTGGTGAGCTTCAAAACTAGTGAGTTAGTAATGAGCTAGGGAAAACTACCAAATTTTCCTATAATCTTTGAAATGGGTGAGTTCCCTGGTGAGCTCGTGAAAACCAGAAGAGTGTCGGGGACACTATATATTTTCATTATATAGGGTATAGTGGAATCAAAGGCACAATGATTGTGTGCTCTTGGAAGAGTGGATGTAGGGATGGGGTCATCTTGTCTATGTACATGTGTTTGCTCATTTGTTTTGTTCTTCATGTATTTTATTGTTTCTATTATTCATTTTACACTACACCACAACACACAAAAGCACAAAAAGAGAAAAATGATTCAATAAGGGTTAAGTAATGAATTTTTATTTATCCAATTCACCCTTCCCCTCTTGGGTTAAGTCATCCTATGGGACCCAACAATTTTCTCTTAGGTTCACCATTGTTTGAGAAGGCAATTTCCTTGAACTTTGTGTCTCTAGCCAATTGATTGTGGTTGCCATTTGACTTAACTAATTTTTCAAACTCTAAATACTAGCCTTTGTCTCTTGTTAGAATTGCAAAGTGTTAGTGGTAAGAGTCTTAACAATGTCTTCTAAAGACATAACAGAGTTAGAAGTTTATCCCTGTTGTGGTGTAGGTTAGTATGACTGCTTGGACTGCTGGAAATTTGGGCAATTTTAAGTTATGGGCTGATTTTTTTTTGTGTTCCCATAGTTGAAATTGAGATGATCCCTCCATCCTGAGTTGTATGTGTTCGAATAAGGATCATACTTCCTTCAAGGTTGTCAAGAAAAACCACCCATTGCATTCATCTGCTCATTAGGTTGTTCTTGAAGAGTTTGGCACATATCAGTTGGATGCCCTACCACCAAACAAATTTCATAAGTCTTTGTTGTCTGTATATTTCATATAGCCAATTGACAAATAAGAGAAGTTAGACTTGCAATCTATTGTTCAAGGGAGGAAACACTTACCTCATTAACAGGCTTGGATACAGAGTCAAACCTATTGCCAAATTATTATGAGTTGGCTACCATGTTTGCAATCAAATTCCTTGTAGCTTCAGGAGTTTTATCTACCAAAGCTCCCCTGCTAGCTACATCAATCATGCTCCTTTCAGTGGGTAGAAGATCCTCACAGAAATACTGGATGAGTAATTACTCATTGATTTGATGATGGGGGCAGAATGCATATAATTTCTTGAAATGCTTCCAATATTCATATAGGGATTCTCCACTATGTTGTCTCACACCACAAATTTCCTTCCTAATATTGTTTGCCCTTAAAGCTAAAAAATATTTCTCCAAAAATGACCTCTTCATCTCATTCCATGTTGTGATGCTTCCAGATGGTAGATAGTAAAGTCAATCCTTAGCCAAATCCTTCAAAGAGAATGGAAAGGCTCTCAGTTTTATTTGCTCTTTAGTCACCCCTGTTGGTTTCATACTCATGCACACCACGTGAAACTCCTCTAGATGCTCGTGAGGATATTCACCTGCAAGACCATGGAAAGTGGGCTAGAGATAAATTAGTCTAGATTTTAATTCAAAATTAATAATATCATCTAAAGTAGGAAATATTATGCATAAGGGTTATTGATTCAAATCAGGGGCAACAAGTTCTTTCAAAGTTTAATTTCTAGCCATGACTTCCTCCTTCTCTTAGTCAGAAATTCTTCAAGTCAAAAATTCTTCAAGTTTCTCTCCTTAACTTGTGCAAAGTTCTCTTTATTTTTGGTGGATACTAAAGGTCACCTATATTAGAAGATTGAGTAACAGTCATAAATAATTAAGGAGAATCTAATGAATCCTAAAAAATAAAAATAGAAAAATTACAAAAGAATAAAAATCAACTAGAATGCCTCCCCAGCAACAATGTCAAAAATTTGGTGTGTTGTCGTAAGCAACCAAATTTAGAATCTTGCTTCAATTAAATTACTTGCAGTAGTGTGAATAAGGGTCAATCTCATGGAGAGTATGTAGTTTAGTTTTATGCAATATAATCAAGAATGGGGGTTTCGAGAGTAATGAAAGCAATGTTGTAAAAGAAATCTATCAAAGAAGAAAACCTTTGTTCAAGTCAACATCCACCATCAGAATCTCATAACTGATTATTGACATAATTATAAATCAATTCACACTTCAAATATTCACCATTGGAGTTATTTTCCCGACATAGTTAATTAGAAACTAATGTTCTAATTAACCCTAACTACTAAACCACCCTAGACCAATGCTGAAGGTTTAATCTAATGGCAGCGTTAAGATTTGTAGAGACTTGTGAAGCTAAATAATATAAGCACTAGTGGTTGCATTTAATTTAGTCAAATATTCTTTCTAAGATTTAATAACTGGAACAATAACAAATTATTAAACCCTAGTTGCTTTGTAGATTAGAGGGATCAAATAATTACAGATTTGATATCTAGTCTAGTAATAAATTGCAATGAATAATAAACTAGTAGGCCTCCTAGAAATTAAATACAACACTCATAATCATGAATAAAGAAGAACATTTAATACTCAAAGTATAAATTGAACAATTAAAACAAATTAGATCTCATAGCATATTGATTCTAAGACTTTTGTCTCCTTAACCAAGAATTAAACTTTAGACAGGCAAGCCCATTAAATCACAGAAAGTAAAATAGATAAAAGAGAAGAAGAAGATTCTCCATCAAAAGCCACAAAAAAGTCTTTCTCAAACCTTCATAAAAGGACCCTCGAAAACCCTAGGGAACTTCTATTTAAATAGAGCCAAAAATACGTAAAATTCACAAAATCCATAGAATTGAAAACGTGTTGGTTGGATGCTAGCGCCGCCGGCACCACCATGCTGTCTGGTGGTCAAGTGGTTGAACGGGTGTTGGCATTGGCGGCACTAGTTTGCTACCTCTGGTGCAGCTTTCCTCTTTTGCACTTCATCCTCCCTTTTGCTTTCTTCCTCTCAATTGTCATCGATATAGTCCTTATCTCTCAAAACTCCCAACATGAAAGTTGTAGAACTTTTTCTTGTGTTTTCAAACATCTTTAATTATCTCAATCAGAGGTTAGATGATAGATTTATGCCCAAAATACAGAGTGATGCTGAAGTTGTCCAAAATTCCTTCAATTGACTTCTTTTTGCACTTAACCACTCTAATATTCTCCTAAATCAAAATATAAGAATAATGAGTATATTTAGGAATCAAATAGGTATAAAAGATTAAGTATTAAGGGAATAAAATATGATATTTTGCATTCTCATCAAAGACAAAACCATTAATTTGTTATAGGAACAAAATGGGTCTTTAGGAACAAACTGAATGAATCAGGAATTATGGTAAGAAATAAGGCAAGATTAGTTGCAAAAGGATATTATCAAGAACAAGGTAATGACTTTGAAGAGTCATATACTCTTGCTGCAAGGATTGAAGTCATTAGAATGCTTCTCACATTTGCATCATATATGAAATTCAAACTATATCAAATGGATATAAAGAGTGCAGTTTGAATGGTTTCATTAATGAAGAAGTATATGTGGAACAACCCCCTAGGTTTGAAAATCTTTATTATATAAATCATGTCTTCAAACTCAAGAAAGCCCTCTATGATTTGAAATAGGCTCCTAGAGCTTGATATGAGAGGCTAAACAAATTTCCTATTGAAAAAGGTTTTTTAAGGGTTAAAGTGGATACCACTCTCTTCATTAAGCATATAAAGAAAGATATACTTATAGTTCAAATTTATGTTGATGGTATAGTATTTGGAGCAACTAATGAAAATTTTTGCCAAGAGTTTTCCAAGACTCTGTAGGGAGAATTTAAAATGAGCTTGATGGGTGAACTCAACTTCTTCTGAGGGTTACAAATCAAACAAGAAAAAGAAGTAATCTTTATCCATCAAGTCAAGTATACAAAAGAATTTCTAAAGAAATTCGACATTGAAGATGATAAAAAATATGGAACACCAATGAGCACATCAATAAAGATGGATAAAGATGAAAGGCTAAATCAATATATAACAAACTCTATAGAAGCATGATAGGATCATTATTATATTTGACTACAAGTAGACCAGATATAATGTTTAGTGTTTGCATGTATCTAGATTTTAGTCAGATCCCAAAGAGTCATACCTAATTGCTGTAAAGAGAATCTTTAGATACCTTCTAGACACACCAAGTCTCAGTTTGTGATATCCAAAAGGTTCTGATTTTAATTTGTTAGGGTATTCAGATGCAGACTTTGATGGATATAAAGTAGATAGAAAGAGTACTTCAGGATCTTATCATTTTCTACAAAGCATGATCATATCATGGTTTTCCAAAAAATAGACATAAGTGGCATTATCAATTGCTGAAGCAAAATATGTAGTAGTTGGCAATTGTTATACTCAGATCCTTTAGATGAAATAATAATTAAATGATTTTAGTCTTAACTTTGTTGATATCCTTATAAGATGTGACAACATTAGTGTTATAAGTCTGACCTAGAATCTAGTTTTATATTTCAAAATGAAATATATAAAAATTAGGCATCACTTTATCAAAGATCACATTTAAAATCTGACATATGTTTAGAATTTGTGCCCACTAAAAATCAATTAGCAGACATCTTTACTAAACCTTTACTAGAAGATAGATTTAGCAAGATAAGAAAGGATTTATGTGATTTAGATCCAAATGCTTAACTTGAAATTAATAGAACATTATGATGAACTATATGCTCCTTATTGATTATTCCACTGAAAAATGCACAAAAGAACAAATCTAAAAAGTAGCATCAATTTTGAAGCCTCCAAAATATCCTTCGGAACCTCCAAAGATCGATCATGCCTCCGAAAATATGATCTCGGAACTTTTGAAAGTCAATCCTAACTCCAATAATAATTTAACACTCTATTTCATAGCCTCCAAAATAAAATTTTGGAGCCTTTGAAGTCCATTATCTTACATAACCATTTCGTAGCCTTTGATAGGCTATGCCACCTCCGAAGTAAAGCTTCGGAATCATCGAAACGTAACAATTGTTGCTTCCAAAGATTGCAGTTACTCATTTCGGATCCTCTGAAAGTTGAATCCCTTAATATTTTGGAGAAATATTAGTCCTGAAACCCAATTTAACTATTTAAAGAGCTCTGAAAAACCAAAAACCCTCATCAAGCAACCCCTTTCAGAGAAGACCATTCATCTTCCTGCTTGATTCAAATTCCTTCGTTCATCCAATCTTTCCATTGCATCTTTTACAATCAGACTTTCCTATATCAATCTAGAAACACGCACAACATCCAAAACCCAATCCTTTTATGCTACAATAGCGAGAATAAAGGGAACCACCAATTTGGCAAATGAAAAAAGATTAGAGAGCAATCAAGAGATTTAGACATGAAATAAATACATTTGAGGTAAAATTTCTCAACAGCGAGTCTGATTACTCTAGGTATATAAAAAGATATCATGATAAAAAGATTATAAAAGGAAGCGTTTTTAGTTTTGATGGTTTTAAAAATAATAGCATGAAACTGGATGTATGTGAATGGTTCAAATATTAAGGATGGATGGAGTATGTAAGCTACGAAGATTACTTCTATCCAAGACTTGTAAGAGCTCTAATATGCAACATTAATATTAGAATAGAGAGATCACAGATAGGAGAAGTAGAAATTAATGTACCCATAGAGAGTTTGAGAAGATGTTTTAATCTTCCTTTGGTAGAAGTTGAACCAAAATGGCCTACCAGACAAAGATTGTTTTCAGATTTGGTTGGAGCAGAAATAGATGAGAAAGAGAATTCTCTCCACTTCAGCCATTTGAGTTTAAATCTCAAGCTAGCTTACATAATTGTAATAACCAATGTGTACCCAAGAAAAGGAGCCACAAGAGATGCATCAGAAAAGAATGGAATAATACTGTGGGCTCTCAAGAATAGAAAGAGAGTGGATCTAGCAAAACTGATATGAAATCATATTTACTCAGTCAAGAGTAACTTAAGATTCCCTCTCCCTTATGGAATGACTCTAACCAAGCTAATAAGAGAAGCAGGAGCAAATTTTTCTGAGGAACACAAAGAACCTCTAAAAGACTCAAACACCATTGATTAAAAGACTTTGAAGAGAATAGGATTCAAGAAAACTTCATTAGGCTGGATCAATGAAAAGCCAGGAAGTGCAGCATAACTAAAGAGATCCAAACTAGAGTAAGAAGAAGAAGAAGTAGAAAGAACAACAAGAGAAGAGTATGTAACAGGAAAGAATAGAGACTCCAATAGTAGAAGAAAGATATGTTAGAATAGAGGACTCAGATGAGATTTTAAGAAGAGAAAATGAAACAGTAGTAGTAGCAACCACCCCATCTTTCACTCCCATCATATCTCCATCACCCATAAGACCCACTCGTTCTCATTAACTAGCCTCACCAACCGCTTCATCAATTCCCACTAAACAACCCATTCCACACCACCTAGAAAACTGACTTGAGAACATTGAAAACATGTTGACAACTCTAGCTCTTCAAATGAACACAATGCATCAAAGACTAAACTATGCCATGTCATCCATGATCTTGAGAGCTGATATGATTAATCAATAAATTAACTCTCTACAATCACTAGTAGAGTCATTCAGAGGTCAAACTTATCATCCTCATTTCTCTCCACCTCCAACTCATTTCTCTTCACCTCCACCTCACTTCTCTTCATTCAGAACCAATTCTCCCATCACAGTGATGTCTTTCCCCCACACACTCTCCTCACCCACCATCTCCTACAATTCCAGAGGTTACTCAAATTGAGAGTGAACCAGCTGAAATTGCCTCTTGCTCTCCTCCAACATAGCCTTCATCAGTTCCAACCATTGAAGTCTTTTCAAACCTGCCTAAGGATTACTTTTCCAATCATCATAGAGCTATTATTTAATATGGAAAGTACATTCCAATACTAATTCCTGAATGGTACTTTCTTCCCCAAGGTCCATATGATGTCCTGGATTAGGCTAAAAAAGATCTCTTTCTATTAGGAGAACTCTTTCCTGAATGAATTGATCAAATTCCTTCAAAATGGAATACACCTTCAATCCATCCAGAATAGAGAAAAACTCCAACTCCTTCACAATCTCCTCCAAAACTAGCGTACAATAATCTTAACATTCTTATTTATATCTTAAATCCAATCTAGATGCCGCACTTTAAGTTTAGGAGCAAATCAGGAATCAAATTTGAAATTAATCAAATGTTTCTCTCTCAATCTCTCATTCTATCTCCGCAGGAATAGCCATTCTCAGAACTCACAAACTCTAATATTCTATTTAGGATTCAATTTCTTCCTGATCCACCGTTGACTCCCATGGGTCACAAAATTCAAATTCCTGATAAAGTGTCAATTCTTCAAAGATACTCTGAGAAACTTCTTCAGTCACTCCTAAAGTCTAGGTAACCGAGAAATTCCTTTCCATCTCCTTCAGGTCCTTGTCAACTTTTTCTTATTACTAAAGAAGAATTTTTATTCTACTCAAATGCAAATCTCGAAGTAATTACTGACAATCCTCCTCTTTCATTCCCTCAGCTCACTAATTTATCATTGAAACATAGAATTAGGGTGAGCTATTCTCAACCATCCTCTGGACCTGAACCCATTCCACTCCCCTCTACTAAAACTAAAGCCCCAAGAAAACCACCTACAATCCCCAGGCCAAAACCATTGCCCCAACCATCATCTTCATCTCAATCATCTTCTTCTAAACCTAAGAGGAAGCCCAAAATTTCACCTCCAAAGGAACATAAAAAGGCTCCTCTCTCTCGAATCATAATGTACCATCAAGAGTACACAACCAGAATGAATGCCAATACAGAAACCCTCTTAAAAGGGACTCCTATATCCTTTCTTGAGTTGCTAGATCTATAATTTTGAGAGCGTATTGATTTCATCTATGTTTTTGATTATGGACCTATAACTTATACTCATGAACCTCCCTCTGCTATTCCAAAAGATTAATTTTTCATTCCACCTCCTCTCCTAAACCATCAACCTCTCAACATAAACCTAAACCCTTTTTTAAAACCTATAAGAGAAAACTCAAACCATCTCGTTGATTCTACTGCCTCTGTATTCTCTTTTAGTTATCTCTTTGATGTATAGTTTTTTTATTCTTTTGTAAAATGTACTTTCTCTAAGGAATCCTGTATGTATGAAATTTTGATCACGTTTTGTATTTGTAAATTTTGATCATGACAAGTTATGTTTTGTATTGACCTTATTGATCTTCTTTCTTTCCACCTTTTTTATTATGACAAAAGGGGGAGAAAATGTAATAAAATGTATGAAATTTTTGTATGAAATATAGTTGAAATTTTATGCACCTATTCAGGGAGAACTGCACTAAATTAATAGCATTTCATCGAAACTCATGCCTTTAAAATTCATTTTTGGATAAGTTTTGAAAGATGCATCACTTAGTATTTGTCATCATGAAAAAAAGGAAGAATGTTGAACATACACTCTTAAATAGCTTGAGCTTGATTTTGATGATGAACATTCTCAACCAACCATGTTTTGATGATAAGCAAATACATGAATGAAACATCAAGGTACTAACAATTCATTTTTAAGCATTTTGCAAAAATATTTTTTCAAACAAATCTTGAGAACAATCTTCATGATAATTAAAGGAAGAAACCAAGTAAATTCTTAAGTAATATAAGTATATAAATTACAGAAGAAAACAAAAAATCCAGAGTTGTTAAGTGAACTTCGGAGTCGACTTCAAAATTAAAAGTTCATCTTTAGAGTTGCTCAAACACTTGGGAGACAGAGGAAAAATCCTTCAAAGTCACAAAGTCACAAGCTTTAGAGTTAAAAAGGCATTTTAGAGCCACTAGAGAACTTTGGAGACAAAGGAAAATCCTTTCAGAGTCATGAAGTCACTAGTTTCAGATTTAGCAAAAATGCCTTGGAGCTTAAACAAATATTTCAGAGCCACTGATACACTTCAAAGACACAAAAAAATAACTTTGGAATCATAAGCTCACATCCTTTGGAGTCAAATTGAATTGCTTTAGAGTTATAAGCTTAGAAACTTCGGATTCAGTTAAAGCACTTCAAAGTTGAGTCAAGTAACTTTGGAATCAACAAGGTGCTTCGGAGACAATGATGATAGCCTTTGGAGTTAACAAGACATTCTTCAATGAATACGACACATCAGAGCCAGAAAACAAGTACTTTGGAGCTAAGTGAAGTGCTTTGGAGATAAAGAAACATTTCAAAGTTTGGAGTTAATTCCTTCAGAGTCACAGATTAAACACTTTGTAGACCAACCAGAACCTCGGAGTCAGCATCAATACATCCAACGTGAGTAATTGCTGTCACTATGTTTCAAAGCCTCCAAAACATATCTTCAAAGCATCCGAAGAGATGGTAATGTGTGAAGCATGCAAAGAAACTTCCTACCACTTAAATTTCAAAGGATCTGATGTTGATTCATGGACTCCAAAACCTTACTAAAAGTATAATGGTCTTAAATTTGAACATTTCTCTGAATTAAATGTTTCTAACCTACCACAATACAAAAAGTTAGAGGTTTCAATATAAAAAAACTTAAATAAGAATGAAGAAATCAAGGAGATTATACTGACAAATAGGAAAGAGCATTTACAAAGTCTTTAAGGCTTTTCTTTCATGATTTAAACTCCACTGTAGTTTATTCAAAGAAGCATTGAAAGCTATCCATTCAACTACTTCTAAAGATTGAATCTTACTGCTTTATTGTTATATCAATTGTGTTTATTGCTTTTGAACTTCTTACAAAATCAGCCTACTAAAGACATTAATATTTGTACATATTTATTTTTGCATACTTTTGCAAGTCAAGGACTTACCTCTGTGTAGTGAAAGCAAGTAAGATGCTTGGTATTTGTATAAGTTAGTTGGTGAGCTTGGAAACCAATAGGTATATTTGAGGAGTTTACTGATCAAAGAAGGTGTTAGTGGAACCTAAGTATAACAAGAAAGGCTAACTCAGAGATGTGGAGTAGAAACCTAAGTGAAGGGCCAAACCACTATAAAAATATCAGTCTAAGTGCATTGTGTTATTAGTCTTATCTTTATTCTTGCACTGTAATCTTTATCTAGCTAAAAAATTTTAAAGACTCAATTCACACACCCCCCCCCCCTCCCCTCTTGAGTCACCATATGAACGGGATCAATAGTAAGGCATGGATAAATGCTTTTACTAACATATCATGTTTTCAATAAAGGCTTAAGATGATAACTCCATGAAATACATGGTTTTGTTTAAGCAAAAGTATATCTATGATCCAATATATATGATGAGCAAGGTTATTGCACTATGGATCTTGATGAATTCTTCATTCCCTAAAATAATTTGTGTAATATGCTTGTATAAATGGTAACGTTACCAAAGAATACATAATCCAAGCATATTTCAAGTTTCTTATATTAAAAATATTATTAGCAAAAATCAAGCCTTAAACCAAATTTTGTTGTCAGCAAATTCATACATAGTAAGCCTAACAGTCTGTAGGCCCCATTCTTCAAGACTTTTATAACTTTATAGGGTCCTTTCTAAGAGTGGGCAAGTTTTCCTCTTACGTGGGTAAGATTACTAGTAGATGCTTCTCGCAAGACCAGGTCTCCCTCTTTGAAGCCTCATGCTCAGACCCTTTGGTCGTAGTATTGTCTAATTTGAGGTTGATGTTATGCCATCTTGGCTTAGGCATTGAGTCTTGTTTCCTCCAGTAGATCTAGATTTGTTTCCAATGCTTCCTCATTTAATCTTGGGTCAAAGTTTTATGTTCGAGCTGTAGGAATTTGTAGCTCTATCGGGATCATAGCTTTGGACCTGTAGGTTAGCATGAATAGTATCTTCCTCGTGGACCTTTTTGGCATTGTTCTTAATGCCCAAAACACTTTTGGAAGCTTATGGTACTAGTTGCTCCCAGATCCTTCCATCTTCTTCCTCAAACCCTTGACAATACTTTTATTTATGGCTTTCATTAATCCAATGGCTTGTTAGTGTGCCACTGAGGAGAATTTCTGCTGGATCCCATGGGAGACATAGAATGCCCTAAATGGCTTGACTTCAAATTGGGTCCTGTCGTTTGTGATAAGGACCCCCGACACCCCAAACCTACACACTATAATTTCCATAAAGTTTTTTGCCTACTTTGCTTTAATAGACTGGGTCTTTGGCTTTTGTCCACTTTGTGAAATAGTCCATAGTGACAAATATGTACTTCCTTCTTCTTATAGCTGGTGGGAAAGGGCCCAAAATGTCGATCACCCATTGGTAGAATGGCCATGGGCTGTTAAGAGTAGAAAGTTTGTTCACTAAGAGCCTAGGGATATTGGCATGCTTTTGACATTTGTTACATTTTTTGACATACTATTTTGATTTTGTTGCCATGGTGGACTAGTAATACCCTTATCTTATAGCCTTGAATACAAGAGTTTTAGCACCTATGTGGTTTGAGCATTCCCACTTATGTATCTTCTTGAGAATTTCTCCTCCCTATTTGTGATGGCCCAGCCCAAAAACAACATAAATAGATGTTATTTTTAAACCAATGGTAACTTCTCCCTAGACTTATCATACTTAAGATAATACACAATCACATAAATAACCATAAATGAAAAAAGAATTATAATAAATAACAGTACATGTCAATTTCACAATACAAGTCTCATACAATTAATAGACATAAATTATCTTTAAACAAATATTTTGAATGACATTCATCATCTACCCCTCTTCTACCAAGAACTAATGCACTCCTTGTGCTGCATTCTTTGAAATAATAAATTAAGAAGGGGTGAGTCATAACTCAATAAGTAGGATAGATGTAATTAACACATATATAAAAAAATAGTCTATATCATGTGCCACTATCAGAGCATGTCATATTCTAGGCTAACCTAATAAGGCAACTCTGCTGGCAATATGTAGATCCCATCTAATATTGTACACTTCAGGCCACCTAGGCCAGCCCACATGTAGGACAGATCAACCAGCGAGCTCAACTAGCAGTGTCATTGACAAAATAGTCCAATGTCTTTCTAATGTACTTTAGGCCACCCAGGCTAGCCCACTAGGAATTGAGCTCAACCGGCGAGCTCCACTGGTAGCATAATTAAATACATGCAATTTATTGGATAATGTATCTATCTTAGACTATAATCAGTCTAGATTAGTAAATCATACATCAATTCACGCTATAACTCTCCTTCTTTCACAACTATCCAACAAAATGCATGATCTAGCAATTAATTTGGTGATTTGATTCTTCCATTGGGTCTAGAACATCCAAAAACCATAAGATCAACAATTTGATGATTTAGATCAGTAATCGTATGGTCCAAAAATTGATAAATAAAATTTGACTATTCAATCCCACATGATCTGGTCATCTTTAATCTAACCCTTCCACTAGGTCCAGAAGGTCCAAAAACCTTAAAATCAACTACCTGATCATCCAAATCAGTGATTGTGGGGTCCAAAAATTGATAAATCAAATATGACCATTCAATTCCATATGATTTGGCCATCTTTTGAATAATCTGGCCCCTCCGTTGGGTCTAGAAGGTCTCAAAACCTCAAAATCAACTACCTGATCGTCCAATTTGAAGTTCGTGGGGTTCATATATCATCAAAATAAATCTGATCATTCAATCTCTCTTGATTTAGTCACCTATTGGATAATATGACTATTCCATTAGATTTAGAACATCTAAAAATCTCAAAATCTACTATTGGATCACTCAAATCGGAGATCAGATGGTCCAGATATGTTAAAAATAATCTAGACTATTCGTACGGTCTTGCCAAATGTTGTCGGACGTGCCGCCGCCGCCTGAGCCCGCACCTAGGCTTGCACACTGGGCTCAATAGTGGACTGAGCCCACTAGATTGGTCGCTTGACATGGTCACTGCTACCGCCTAGGCTTGCATGCTAGGCTCAACAGTGGACTGAGCCCACTAGACTGGTCGCCAGACGCCACCGCCGTCTTACTATTGTCAGGCTCTGCGCACTAGGCTTGGTTCACTGGGCTAAAGCCTGGCACTAACACTAAGCTAAAGCCCGCTAGCCAACCTAGTGCTATAGCGATGGGTTGAAGCCCATACTAGGCCTGTTGACGATCTCATGCAGCATTTGCTGCTAGCATCGTTTGCAGAAGACATTTCATCCCTTTATATATGTGATTTTTTATTAAAAGTTCCATTTTCTTCAATTTCTAAATTTCTAAACCTTGGAAAATTATTGCTGCAATATTTGGAAGTGCACAAGTCATCCAGTGTGGTCCACAAGTGATCTATGGCTCAAAATTTCAAGATTTAATGATTTTCTTAATTTTCACATTTTATTAGATTTAACTAATCAAATAAAATCATTTCAACCTCAAATTTCTATCATAGCATAATAACATTATTTAAAACATATCCAATGGTTCAAGCCTTACAAAAATCATCATAATAAAAACCCAAAATCACATTTATGTCCATTACTGTTCATAGACGATTTTTCTGGATTATTTTTAATTTTTTTGTTTTGTCCACAGATGAATGTACATGCATTATTCCATGAATCCAAGCCTTAGGATGTGTTCTAATTGACGAGGGATTCAATTCAAGACCAATATGTCATATGTAATTTTCCTATTTGCAAGAAATACACAAGGGTGCATTCTTAACGTACATAACATTTATGTTAAAAATCACTAATCATTTCTCATCCAAAATTCATGAAATTTTCATGGAAGCTAAATGCACATATGACAGATATACTAGATGGATTAGATTCATAATCCAAACCTTGCAAATAATTCAAAAATCAACATTTTTGATTTTCTTAAAAAATCAGCTTATTTTTTGACCGTATAGCATACATGATTTTCTTTCGTTCATCCCCCTAATTTTAGCACCATACTTGCATATAACATACATACATACCATTCAAAATCTTATAAATAATAATGTGCATACATAGACTTTATGGATCTAAAAACTTTGCAAGTTAAAGAGTCTATTTATCCACTTACCTCTATGACGACCCATGAAGGTTTTTCTGATCTTTCTCCTTCCTAATCACAGTGCTCCACAGCAACAACACCTCCTCTCTTCTTCTTTTCTCTTCTCCTCTTTCCACTCTCTCCCTATATTTACAATCGTGGAGAAAGGCATATGTTGTGATCCATCCGGCTCATAAAGATAGCCAGGAACCTGTTAATGCCCATGCCTTGACGTCTGAAGCTATCTCCCAACGTGCCTCACGTTGCTGCCCCTCCCGCGAGCCACATGTGGGAGGGATTTAACCAGATTATCACATTCTCCCCTCCTTATAAAAGTTTCATCTTTGAAACTTGTTATATATCTGAGGGAAAAGATAAATCGGGGTAAAACTGTTGCATATCTTCCTTGAGTTCCCACATAGCCTCTTTCTTACTGTGGTTATTCTATTGAACTAAGACATACTTTATTGTCCTCCCTCTAGCCGATTTGTCATGGATTTCAAGTATTTGGACCGGTTGTTCCTAATATGTCATGTCCTCCTCAAACTAAAACTGCTCTGCATGCAACACATGAGAAGGATCCACTACATACTTTCTCAACAGTGTGATATGGAATACATTATGGACTCTGGACAATAATGGCGATAAAGCCAACCGATATGCAACTCCACCAATGGATTCCTGAATCTCAAATAGCCCATTAAAATGAGGACTTAGCTTTCCCCTTACTCCAAATCTCATAACTCCATAGGTAGGTGAGACTTTCAAGAATACATGATCTTTGATTGTAAACCAAAGATCATGATGCTTCCCATCCACATATTTCTTTTGTCTGTCCTGTGCAACTATAAGACACTGTTTGATTATTTTCACTGCATCTGTAGCTTGTTGGATTAACTCAAGTGCCAAAAACTTCTTCTCACCAATCTCGTCCCAATATAGAGGTGTGCGGTATCTCTTACCATACAAGGCTTCAAAAGGAGCCATGTGTTCATTGAAAATTTAATTGCAAGTGTACGACTTTAAGTTTTGTAGTTTAGTAATGAGTGAGTGTCGTATCTACAGGGATTGTATATTTTAACCTTTCACTAGCTATCGTTATAGATAATTCTAACTTTATTTGGATGACCAAAGACAGATAATTCTTTAAGTAACAAGTAAACAGAATAACTTTGAATATAATAAATCAATATATGGAAATCCTAGAGGATTGATTTCATTAATGTTTCATTCATGGCAATTTTAACTCAATTCTAATTTAACAATGCATAAGTTTATAAACCAATAATCCCAATTCACTTTACCCCCTCTCCCAAGTGATAGGTTAAATATATATTCTCAAAATTCTAATTTCAATATCCCTAGAAAAATTCAAATAATAAGAATGCATTAATATCTATAGTTCTCTATAGAAGATTTCATAGAACATAGAAGCTCTCTCAAGCCATTTATAGTTTTATGTTATGATATTTAAATCCTAATTAGGGTTACCTCTTCCGGGTGTCAAACCCTAATTATGCAATCATTGATGGGTGTCAAATCAATTGAAAGCCTTATACAACAAACATCACGAATAAACCTAATTGCGTTGCCAAACAAGAAAGTCATTAATTATACCATGAACTCAACATAAAATCTATCTCTCCTCTAGAAAAATAGAGATTAGCCACTCATGATGTAAAATAAATCAAGCAAATAAGGTTTAAACATTATCATAGTTTCAATTTCAAGATAAACCACAAATACAAGGAAGGAAAATAATTAAAACCAAAATAAATTGATGTCTTCCCCCTTTTCAGCTTGTTCTTCACTCCTTAGTAATGATCTCGGACCTCTTGATCTCCAAGTTTATCTTCTCTTTCAAAGCTTCTACAAAAACTTTCTGAAAATCCAAAAAACCTTAACCCCCAAGGCTCTCCAAAACCCTAACAAAAATCACCCAGAAAACTCTATCATTTTTCTTTAAAAACTAGCCCAAAATAACAATTTATGAAAATTTTCCATAACTTGTCAGTGTGGCACTGCCAATGCCACCTTGCTGGACATGCATTAGTGTTTGTGAAGAATGGGTGTCGGTGGCTCGAGAATGTTGTCCACTCGAGATATCTTCACTGTTTTAATCATATCTTCTTCATTTGTTGTCGAAATTAGATGATTCTTATTGCATTGGATAGCTGACTTGAAGATATTCAACTCTTATGTTAATCACTCTTGCTGAATCCATCTCAATCAATGCCAGAAATAGCATCAAAATACTACTTGTTTACATTCAGTTTTTCTTCCATATGTTTTGTTGACTAAAAAAAACAAATAACTCTATTAAATGTAATGTTTCATCAAATGTAGTCACAAATCAATAAAACATGCCAAATGAGGTTCCAAAACATGTGAATTTGGGTATTAAAATATGTTATATTATGGACTTATCAAATACTCCAAAACTTAACTTTTGATCATTCTCGAGCAAAATAGCAACCAAACTGTGACACAATTAGGAAAAATCTCTTTCAAACAATTAAACATATGCCAGATAAATTACACATGTATACATGATTCAGAGTTCATTCAATACACTTCCAAAGTAATTTCATGAACTCATACTTCATCAATCCTTCCATGAAGTAAAAATTATGATTGTGTGTACTATGTAAATCTCAAGATCAATGCATATCTATCAATCTACAATATGTGAACTAATGATTCTAATGACATTCACAAAGTATATCATATGCTTACTTTTCATAATCCCTCTCTACTAATATAGACAACTCTATTTACTTGAATCAATATTCTTTGTAAAGTTTGTACTGGGTCTTGGGTTTGGTTCACAAAGAAAGGACATAAGGAATAACAAAGTCAGAGATTATAACTGAAGTGCTCATGTAAGTTCACTTTCTTACATTCTGTTGTGGTTTTCTCATATTTATGTTTGTTTTACTCTAGGTTGTATTACTATCATACCCCCAAGTTTATCTTCTTTTGCTTCACTCATACCTATAAAATAACCATGTACATGACGTATATCTCTAAGTAGGTAAAACATGGTTTTCCAGGCTAAATAGGCTTAGATAATGAGACTACAGGAAGAAAATTCGAATGGTGGTTTTTCACATGCTTTTCATATGTCATTCTTTCATAAGGCTTAATGGGGACGCTAGTGACATTAAATGTACTAGGTTGGCTTAAAAGACTCAAACTGATCAAAGAATGCCTAAATCACTTCCAAATAGGTATGTTATCAAGGATTTTGCCTTGAGGGATAATCAATCAAGTTCTAACATGCTTGTGTCAATCAAAATAAGTCAATGAATTCATAACATTGTTAACTGAATTGCATACACTTTGCATGATTATAATATAATGTAGTTAAAAAATTTTCATCAGTCATGGAAAAGAAGGATTTTTTATAAGACTCATTGAATCATAAGGAGTGTATATCCTTTTTTCCAAATCATATGCAATGGTAATAAAAAACTCAGCCTATGTTAGTGATTGATTAGAGAGAGAGTCATCCTATTCAGTTTCAACATGTTGACTTACAATTTCTCTTGGATTCACATTCTGCAAAAGACACATGAGTTCAAATTCCAAACAAACTAAGCATTCTAAACACAATTTAAACAAAATACACTTGAGTGCAAATTCCAAACAAGTTAAGCATTTTAAACATAATCTAAACAAAACCACTTAAACTGGAAAACTACTCCCCCAAACTTAAAGTAAACATTATCTTCAATGTTAAAATAAAGCTATGGAAAACAAGGACTTCCCTGAAGACTATTAGATTACTCATCAGAGTAATTAGTTGACTCTTCATCAATAGCGGATGGTGAATCTGGTGAAAAGGTCATGGGAGTGGGAAGAATAATAGAACTGGAACCTTGAAAGAAACTGGCGGTCTTGAACATCTCATTCATTGTAATGCTATGATCTACCAAATAGTTAAGTTGCTGTGCAGTCTGTTTCTGAAAACGCTCCTGAGAATTCTATAGCTCGATGACCTGATCTTGAAGATCCGTAAGAGTGAGCTCCAAAATGGAAAGATTTGATTTGTGCCTTGTCTAAGAAGAGCTCAGGGTAGCAAAAGATGTGCTAGTTCTATGACCCATGGCACTGGTCTTTTCCAATGTCTCCATGATAGCATCATCTATGATAAGCAATGGTATTTGGAGCTCTTCGTTGGGTTTGCTAGAAACACCCTCCGCAAGATATAGTTGGCAGATGAGAGATGGATGGCCCAGACTTGGACAACCTTCTAGTGCTGAAAGAGAAAATAGAGCGCTCAATGACCTTCCCCACATCAATTAATAGCCCATGCTAAATAGCGTAATTGAGTTGAGCTCTCTCCTTGATTACAAAGGAGACACGGTTTGAAGGTAGCAACCTTGCTGATATGAAATAGTGTCACGCCCTTAAGAATGATTCCAACTGTCCTCTTGAAAAGCTAATATCCCTATCATTTTTCTTCTTCCATTGATTGCATGGCTTAGCAAAACTATTAATAACTACATCGTAATTAGGACCTCATTCTAACTATGAAGTGTAGGCATTATCATCAATGTCTGCTAATTCAAAGTAGCGATTAATGGAAGATCCGTCATAGGGAACCAATTTACCCCTTACAAGAACTCTCCAATTTGTTGGATCCGCCTCATATTGTGCTCTTGCGTTAGTATAGAATTCCCTCACAAGTACAACCACAGTAGGCTCAAGTTGAGCCATAAACTTATGCCAATGCCTCTGTTCGATGATGTTCGTAATATTAGTGTATGTTGTATTTATCCCTCTTTCTTTGATTCCTTCTCTATGCATGATTGATGAATTGTATACCTCTTCTACCCATTCATTAAAGAATGTAGGGTCACAGTCTACTCTCAGTCACTTGGACGGTCCGGAAGTGGTGGACTTTCGAAAAAGCATGCTAGCAAACACACTTGATGTAAAAAAGAATGGAAGCACATTATGACAAGTAATCTCAATTTCACTTGTCCCAAATCACACCAATGCACCACACTTCAAATCTTAAACCAATATACACAACTAACAGCACTCAATCAACCTTTTCTCAATGAAATTCCTACTAAGGCATTGCCACAAACATCTAGTGAACACTTAGTTCAACACACTCTCAAGGTATTCTTCATAGTTGTTATCAATCCCATACACAAATCATTGAGCATAAAACATGAGTACTCAACATAGGGAAGGACATACACTTCACTGAGCACCAAAAACCGAATTGAATGTAACCCCAAAAACACAATGCAAAAGATCAAACCCAAGCACACTGGGTCACAATGCAATTCCTAACTCATGTTCCAACTCCCTTCCAAACATGGGCAAATCCACTCCATAATCCCATAATCTTCACTCCAATCTAAGCTTAGGCAATAATGTATATCATAGCATAGAATTTCCCATGAAAATCAACAATCACGTTTCTCGAGCATTCCATCAAACACTTCTAAGGCAACTTGAAAACCCAACTTTCCCAACACAAAAATTTATCTCCTTGTTTCTTCAATCCTCCATGAGCTTTGAAATCTAACCTTGAAAGGTCACTTGGAGAAGAAGTGGTGTAGAGAGTTTGGAGCTTTGAGATTGATAAAGATGGGAGAGGAAGGGATTAGTAGATGATATGTGTAGAAAAGAAGTAATGGAATGGGGAAAATTGATGGGGAAAGGAGTAACTTTGGAGAGAAAAGAGGAGACAAGGGTTTTGGGGTTTCACGTGGGGAGAGGAAAGAGAAAAAGGGAAGAGTGGGGAGAGGGGACTCGTGTGCCCGCGATGCAGGGGTTTAAAGTGAGGTGGCACCGGCAGCGCCACCTTCCTACCAGAAGCATGTATATATATTTTTTCTTTATACATGTTCAGCACGAGTGGTGCCAGATGGGTGCCGGTAGCACCGCCTTGCTGCCTTCTTTGTTGTTCCCTTGCTCTCTTTTTCCACATGTTGCTCCAATGTCGATGTTTGTCTTGAATTCTCTCACTTGTCATGCTCCTTATCTCTTTTGAACTTGAACTTTACCTGTAATTCATAAAACAGTAAGTCATTATTGGAGTCAAATATGCTAAACCATATAAAGTGAAGAATCTATTATTTGAATTGAACTAAGTAGAACTAAAATAATAATTATTAGCTATTGAAATGCTTATGACTAAAGCCAATTATTCCACTCCTAAAAATTTAAATCTGAAGAAAGATCAAAAGTTTGGGTTGCCTCTCAAGAAGCACTTAGTTATAAGTCCTCAGCTTGACTCCTTTCTGCTTCACTCTCCATCTTCAAGTGGGTCACCTCTCCACTTCTGCCTTCGTGTCCAAAGTAATGCTTTACGCATTGGCCATTGACTTGTAAAATCCTGTTGTCTTGCATCCTTAGCTCCATTGCTCCATGAGGAGAAACTTTGTTTATGACAAACAGTCCTGACCACCTTGATTTCAACTTTCCAGGGAACAATTTTAGTCATGAATTGAAAAGTAACACTTGTTATCCTAGTTGAAATTCATAGTTGAGAAGGAGCTTGTCATGCCATCTCTTCATCCTTTCCTTATAGATTTTTGCATTTTCATTAGGCTTACTGATGGAATTCCTCTAATTCCACACTGCCTAGTACTCATTGTGCTCCAATTCTACTGGAAAGTGGCATGCTTTTCCAAAAACTAATCTATATAGTGACATGCTAATTGGCATTTTGTATGTTATCCGGTATGCCTAGAGTGCATCGTCCAATCTCCTTGACCAGTCCTTACGATTCCATCTGACAGTCTTTTCTAGTATCTGTTTTATCTCCCAATTGAACACCTCAGCTTGTCCATTTGCCTGTGGATGGTAAGCAAGTGCTACCTTGTGTCTCATACCATACTTTGATAGTAAATTGTTAAAAAGCTTGTTACAGAAGGTGAACCCTCATCGCTAATAATTACTCATGGAGTTCTGAATCTTGTGAAGATATTATTCTACAAGAACTTCAACACTACCTTTGCATCATTTGTCGCCATGGCTATTGCTTCTACCCAATAGCTAGTAAAATGTATGAATAACCAAAGGACATTGGGAGTGGTCCCATAAAGTCTATTCCCCACAAATCAAAAATTTCTACTTCTAAGATGCTTGTCAGTGGTAACTCATGTCTTCTTGAAATTGTGCCTATTTGCTAACAATATTCACAAGTCTTTACAAACTTGTAGTTGTCCTTGAAAAGTGATGGCCAATAAAACCCAGATTATAGAACTTTTGCACCTGTCTTGTCAGCACCATGATGACCTCCGTACAGAGATGAATGGCATTGCTACAGAATGTCATAAACTTCTTCTTCTGGAGTGCATCTCTGGATGATTTGATCTACACATAGTCTCACATGTATGCTTTGACATCATGAAAGAATTTTTTTCGTTGCCCTTTGATGCCTGAAGGGTAAGTTCCACATGCTATGAAATTCAAAAAGTCTAGATACCATGGAGACTTTCCACTCAAAGTGAAGAGTTGTTCATTTGAAAACCTCTCTTGAATGGTACTCTCATCACCTGGGTGCTCCAATCTAGACAAGTGGTCAGCTACTACATTTTCACTTCCTCTCTTGTCTTGAATTTCCAAATCAAATTCTTGCAACAACAATACCTAAGGAATCAATCTAGGTTTTGCGTCCTTCTTCGTAAACATGTGGTGTAAAGCTACATAATCAATATGCACAATGACCTTTGAGCTGATAATATATGATTGAAACTTCTCAAATGCAAAAACCACTACTAATAATTCTTTTTCTGTTGTGTTATAATTCTTTTGTACTTCATTCAACATGCAACTTGCATAATATATAGATCTAATAATCTTATCATGCTTTTGACCCAAAAAGGCTCCCACTGCCATATCACTTGCATCACACATGATCTCAAAAGGCAGATTCCAATCAGGCATCACTAGAATCAGAGCAGAGGTCAACCTCTCCTTTAGCGTATTGAATGCCTGTAAGCACAATTGTCAAAATTAAAAGGAGTATCCTTTTCAAGGAGATTGCATGAAGGTTTGGAGATTTTTGAGAAGTCTTTAATGAATCTTTTATAGAATCCTGCATGGCTTAAGAAACTACGAATTTCCTTTATATTGGATGGGGGTGGGAGTTGCTCAATGGTTGCAATCTTTGTTCTATCCACTTCCATACCACAAGCTGAAATCTTATGGCCTAGTACAATGCCTTCTCTAACCATAAAGTGACACTTTTCCCAATTAAGAACTAGGTTAGTTTTCTCACATCTCTGTAAAACAAGAGACAAGTTATGCAAGCAAAGATCAAATGTGGAGACAAAAAATAAAAATTCATCCATGAACACATTCTCTACCATGTCATGAAATATTGCCATCATGTATCACTGGAAAGTAGTGGGACAATTGCACAAACCAAAGGGCATCATCCTGTATGCAAAAGTACTATATGAACAGGTAAAATTCATTTTCTCTTAGTCCTCTAGGGCTGTCATACTTGATTATAGCCTGAGTACCCATTCAGAAAGTAATAATAATCCTATTCGGCAAAACAGTCTAACATTTAGTCTATGAAAGGTAGAGGAAAATGGTCTTTTATGGTGGCTTTGTTTAATTTTCTATAATCAATACACACTTGCCATCCAGCGACAGTTCTAGTAGATAATAGCTCATTGTTCTCATTCCAAATCACTATCATTCCACCTTTCTTTGGTACACATTGCACAAGACTCACCCATTCATTGCCAGAAATTGCATAGATAATATCTGCTTTGAGTAATTTCAACACCACAGTACATACTACCTCCTTCATTATTGGGTCTTCTCTAATATTCTTTGGAGGGTTTATAAGAATCTTCCATCAAAATCTTATGCATGCATATGGTAGGGCTTATACCTTTGATGTCCTCAATCGACCATGCAATAGAAGATTTGTGATCTCTTAGCACTGCAGCAGTTTCTCTTCTTCCAAACCTATTAGCGCAAAGGAAAAAATTACTGAAAATGATGAATCATTGCCTAAATATGCATACTTGAGGTGATCTAACAGTTGTTTCAATTCCAATGTTGATTTTACTTCTTCCATAGCTAGTCCTTCCTCTCACACTCCCACTTCATTTCTAACTCTCTTTTGTGATCCTGTCTCTAAAGTTGAGACTTGTTCTCTAACCTCCTCAGAACCTGTCATAGTCTGGCTAATAGAATTTGCGATGCAGTTTTCCAGTGGATCATTAATGCATTCATCATTAAAAACTGCATTTACACATTCATTCACAATTTTAATTCTATTACAAGTGTTCTTTTTAATTGTATAGTTAATGGCATGGTAAATGTTAAACTTTACCTCTTCTTCATTGATTCTGAAAGATAGTTCACCTTGTTGTAGATCAATTAGAGCACTTCTCGTTGCAAGAAACGGTCTTCCTAGAATAAGAGGTACTTCATGATCTTCCTCCATGTCCAGCACCATAAAGTCAGCAGGGAAAATGAATTTATCCACCTTCACTTATACATCTTCTATGATCCCCCAACGATAAGTCAAAGACCTGTCCGATAGTTGTAATGTGATGGTAGTTGGCTTCACTTCTGGTCCAAGTTTCTAAAAAATTGAAAGAGACATAAGATTAATAGATGCTTCTAAATCACATAATGCCTTATGGAGTGATGAATTTCCTATAGTGCATGGAATAATAAAACTCCTTGGATCTTTTAATTTCTAAGGAAGCTTTCTGTGCAATCTAGCGTTGCATTCTTCTGTCAACTTAACTGTTTCAAATTCTTCAAGCTTCCTTTTCTTTAACATAACTTCATGAATTTTGCATATTTCGGCATCTGCTCCAATGTTTCTGCAAAAGGAATGTTAGTATGAATTTTATTAAAGATTTCAAGAAATTTACTTAATTATTCATCTATTTTTTCTTCTAAAATCTTTGAGGAAAAGGGAGCTATGTTTTCAGAACTGGAGGGTTATCATGAAATGTGATTCGCCTTGGTTTGTATTCTTCTTTTTCTGACTCTTCCTTCTTTGGTTTCCTTTCATTCCCTCCTTGTGCTGCATCTTGAATTTCTACTACTGAAGATGTCGGTGTCTCTTCTTTCTTCTTTGGGGCTTCCAACTCTTTTCCGCTTCTTAGCATTATGGCATTATAGTGTTGTTTTGGATTCTTCTTTGTGTTGCCTGGAAAGGTATCCCCATTCTGATTACTAGAAGAACTGGAAATCTGACCAATTTATGTTTCCAAAGACTTAATGGATGTGTTGATATTTTCCATTATTGTTTTCATGTTATCAAGTCTTACTTCATTCTTGGCAAACCTATTTCGACTTTCATGAATAAAAGTGCCCGAGATCTTCTAAGGATGGTTTCTTTTCAGCTGGTTGAGCTTGGTGTTGAGGTTGATGTGGATTTTGGAACCCAGGAGGGTGCTTCAAGTTGTTCCTCTAATTTCCAAAAAAGAGGTTATCCTGGTTGCTCCAATTTCCAGGATAATATGGATTTTGCATGTTGTTACCTCAAAAATTGTTGTAGCCCTTGTTGTTGACATATTATACTTCTTCTCTACTTAAGTCTAGTGCGGTATATGCTTCAATTGGTAGAGGGGATGAAAAAGATTCTCCTACAATAGATGCTCCCTTAGGTGTTGAATTAGCAATTGCCATTTAGTGTGACAAAGAAAACATCGGTGCGGTTAGGCCTATAATCTAATCCACTTCAAGACAAACTGCTACCTTTCTTACTGTATTTCTCTCATTCTGCCACTGGAATGTATTTGAAGTCATATCTTCAAGCAGTTGGTATACCTTAGTTGTAGTCTTGGCCATTAGTGAATAGCCAGATGTTGCATCCACTATTGTTTTTGTCTGCCCATTCAACCCATTGTAGAACAACTGAATTTATAGCCAGTCTGGAAAACCATGTTGTGGGCATCTCCTAAGTAAATCTTTGAATTTCTCCCAACACTCATAGTGTGGTTCAAAATTCATTTGTTTGAATTGACCAATCTCACTTCTCAGTTAAGCTGTTTTGGCAGGTGGGAAAAACTTTGTTAGAAATTTTTCCACCATCTCATCCCATGTTGTAATGCTTCCTGGTTGTAAACTCTGTAACCATCCTATCGCTTTATCCCTTAATGAAAATGGGAAGAATCTAAGTCGGATAGCCTCATCTAGTATTCCATTCATATTTAATGTGTCATTGATCTCCTAAAACATACCTAAATGAACATTCGGGTCTTCATTTGGTGAGCCTCCAAATTGGTTCTATTGAACCATGTTAATCAGTGTTGGTTTCAACTCAAAGTTATTTGCATTGATGGTTGGATGAGTGATTCTGGAGTAATTTTCATTGACCACTGGCCTGAAATAATCCCTAATTTGTCTTTGTTGATTCAACTCTATTCTTAGCTGAATTTGTTCTGGTTTGCCCATTGCTCTTATATTCATTTACTTTGCTTTTTGAATCTGCTGCAATGTTCTCTCTATTTCTGAATCAAAATAATTTGAAATAGAATTTTTGTGATTTTGCATATACTGTTATGAAAACTAAAAAAAAGATTGAATTTCCACTGCAAAAATCAAAAAGAAAAATAGACTTTCTAAAAAGAAAAGCAAAACACAACTCCAAATTAAAGTAACCTATCTATTGACAATATTAACAAAAGAAAATTAAAATATCACTAATCCATGGCAACGATGCCAAAAACTTATTCACTGAAAATTTAACCGCAAGTGTACGGTGTCGAATTTTATAGTTTAGTGATGAGTGAGAGTCGTATCCACGAGGATTGTGTATTTCAACCTTTCACTAGTTATCATTATAAATAATTCTAACTTTATTTGGATGACCGAAGATAGATAATTCTTTAAGTAATAACTAAATAGAATAGCTTTGAATAGAATAAATCAATATATGAAAATTCTACAAGATTGATTTCATTTATGTTTTATTCATGAAAAATTCAACTCAATTCTGATTTAGCAATGCATAAGTTTATAAATCGAGAATCTCAATTCACTTAACCCCCTCTCCAGAGTGATAGGTTAAATATCTATTCTCAAAATTCTAATTTCGATATCACTATAAAAATCTAAATAATAAGAATGCATTAATATCTATGGTTCTTTGCTGAAAATTTCATAAAACATAGAAGCTATCCCGAGTCATCTATACTTCTATGTTATGATATTCAACTCCTATTTAGGGTTACCTCTTCCGAGTGTCAAACCCTAATTACACAATCATTCAATGGGTAGCAAATCAATTGAAAGCATTACACACCAAACATCACAAATAAACCTAATTGCATTGTCAAACAAGAAAGTTATTGATTACACCATGAACTCAACATAAAATCCATCTCTCCTCTAGAAAAAGAGAGATTAGCCACTCATGATGTAAATTAAATTAAGCAAATAAGATTCAAACATCATCATAGTTCCAATTCCAAGATAAAACACAAATACAAGGAAAGAAAATAATTAAAACCAAAATAAATCGATGTCTTCCCCCTTTTTAGCTTTTCTTCACTCCTTGGTAATCATCTTGGACCTCTTGATCTCCATGTTGATCTTCTCCGCCAAAGCTTTTTCAAAAACTTTCTCAAAACTCCAAAGAACTTTAGCCCCCAAGTGCTCTCCAAAAATCCTAACAAAAATTATCCGAAAAAACTTCCTAACTTTTCTTTAAAAACCAGGCCAAATAACAATTTATGCATTTTTTTTGTAACCTATAAGTCTCTAGTGCTAGTGGTGCCACCTTGCTAGACATGCATTGATAAGTGTGAAGAATGGGTGCCAGCAGCTCCACAATGCCATCCGCTTAAGATGTCTTCACTATTTTGATCATATCTTCTTCATTTGTTGTCAGAATTCGATGATTCTCATTGTGTTGGATAGCTGACTTGAAGATAGTCAACTCTTATATTAACCACTCTTACTAAATCCATCTCAATCAATGCTAGAAATAGCACCAAAGTAATGCTTGTTCACATTCAGCTTTTCTTCGACATGGTTTGTTAACTGAAAAAAAAATAACTAACTCTATTAAATGTAATGTTTCATCAAATGTAGTCACAAATCAATAAAATATGCCAAATAAGATTCCAAAATTTATGAATTTGGGTATTAAAACATGATATATTATGGACTCATTACAACCCAAACCCAACCCAAATTACAATTCGGGGTCGGGGTCGGGTTAGCCCAAATTAGAAATCAGGTTGCCATTAACCCAAACCCTTAAAAATGTTGGGTTGGATTTAGGTTAACCCAACCCATGTTGCACCCCTACTTGTGGACTACACTGGATGATTAGGATATCTCATAGACATTTTAGAAACAAATTTTCCAGGTTTGGGAATTTTAAAAATACCACAAATGAGATTTTCTTAAAAAAAAATCAGGGGGCAAGGGGGGTGGGGGGGCGATCATACGTACGACCTACAACCAAAAAATGTTTTGATGTTTCTGGACCATATGATCTCCTATTTGGACTATCAAGTAGTCGATTTTGGGATTTTTTTGACGTTCTAGATCCAATGAAAGGGTTAGATTGTCCAAAAGGTGACCAAATCTTGTGTATTATGGAATTAACAGATATTATTATCTATTAAGATTTTTTTATTTATTGTTATCTATGTGGTCATGTATTATCTTAAGTGTAATAGATCCGGAGAGAATTCACCCTCGTTGTAAAAATGACATTTATTAATGTTGTTTTTGGGTCAAGTTATGATAGTTGGTATCAAAGTAAATCACACTTGGAACAACATGTACATGATGCATATGAGAACTGAGTATAAATAAAAGAAAAAGTGGGATAGGAATGGGTACCTTAGATAGATGCTTATAAGGATTCTTTAGAGAAGGATAGTGCATTGCATCATATTTCATTTTTTTGGTATGTTGAGCTTTTCACCAAATAGCTAATATTCATCTATCGCAGGAGAGATGGATCCGATGACTAACACTTAGTCCGAGATGTTTGCGATGAGCCAATAGGCTCAATCTTGTTCCAAAACTGGTCCTAGTCAACCACTTACTAGATCAAAAGGGGAACCAACTTTGAAAGAGAAAATGAGCAGCCAAGAGGAAACTATGACTGAAGTAGTGAGATAGCTACAGAAGCTACACAAGTTACTTATCAGCTCTTGGCAGCAGATAGTGGTGGGACCATCCCAGCCTACTTCACCTCAGATAGTAATAGTTGCACCCTCACCTATTTCATAGATTTTAGAATTCTGAATGATCATATGGAAGAGTGGAACATATCCTAAACTATTATACTTGACCGGCAAGGTCAAGGAGATGATGTTCCTTGTGTTATTACAGGTTCAGGGTAGCCAACAGGAGAGTAACTAGCACAGCCTATTGTTGATAGTAAGGATAGAGTGGATGGAGAACAAATTGGAGCATTAGAAAGGACACGTGAGTCCCAGTCAAGAACTTCTTAACAGATAATAACAAAAGGTCCTAAGAAAAATTTTAAGAAAAACTAAGAAAGAAAAGACTCTGACTCCTTCTATAGAATGAATCTTCCCACCTTTTCCGAGGGAGATAATGCAAAAATGAAAGACTGGTTGGATCAAATGGACAAGGCCTTTGATTTCCTAAATTGCTCGGGCTACCTGATAAGCTCATATTTATCATATTTTAGTACCTAAATTCATATTTTTTGGATCCTCAATTGATGTAAGTTTATTAGTTTTACTTAAATATTGCACTTAATGAAGTTAGTTTTTATTTCAGGTATTAAAACTATTAAAAATATGAAAAAGTTGTCACTTTGAGTCAATTTTAGATAAAAGTGAACAAGATGAGTTTAAGAAGTTGAGCACCACGGCATTTGAAATATTCGTTGGGTGTTTGGCAAATAGAAAATATGATGTCGTAGCATTAGGATGAAGAAGGATGGAGGATTTGGCATCTAATGTGCTAAAATCTTAATCTTTTGAGGCTAGATTTAGCTAAAGTGAATATTAACATCAGAACCTCTGACAAAGTGAAGTAAATCTCAAAAGTAGTAAAGCAAAGTTTTGAGCAATGAAATATTAATGTTAGAACTTCTAAAGAAATGAACTATCGATCTCAAAATCTTGGAACCATCAAAATTTTTGGAGGAATTCATAGTCGCCAAAAATTTTGAAGAGATTTTGACATATTTTAAAAGGTCAAAACTCAGAATTTCTGAAGCAGTTTAACTATAAGAAGTTCTAAAGAGATTTTGACAAGGTTAAAAAATTTCAAACTCAGAATTTCTGAAGTGGCTTAACCTTCAGAAGTGCATCATAATTTCTAAAGGCGTTCTAATATTAGGAACTGGTTCTGAATGGGCTGTAAATCACATCAGAAATGCTGCAGAAGTGGTTTCTAGAGTTCTGAGTAGGGTTTTGAGGTTGACAGAATGCAGTTCTAAGGCTCGCATAAGTGGTTTCTGACGTTCTTAGAAATGCAACTAAGGCTCGCAAAAGTGGTTTCTAATGTTCTCAGAAGTGCAATTGAGGCTTCTAGAAGAAGTGCTAAATGGATTTTTAAGTTCTCAGGAGTGCAACAAAGGTTTTTGAAGATGTGTTGAATAGGTTCTGAAAAATGTCAAAAGAAGTTCTGAATAGTTTCTAACGTTCTCAAAAGTGCGACATGAAGTGTTTCTGAGGTTCTAAGAAGTGTAATAGAAGTTGACAGAGTTCTCAAAAGTGCAAATAAAATTTCTTAAGGGGTAAAATAACTTCAGAAGTGTAACAGCAGTTCTCAGAATTGTAAATAGAATTTCTAAAGGACTTTCAAGATAATCTCAAAAGTGTGGTAGAGCGACATTATTCTGAAAGGGTTCAAATGCTTGATCTTCTGAAATTTTAAAGCTCCTTTAGAACTTCTGAAGTAATGAAATTTTGATCTTCAGAATTACTAAAGTAGCCTAATAAGAAAGAAAATTTTGAAAGCTCAGAAGGATTTTTCAGTAGCAATTTTCAGAAGTAAATTTGAAGATTTCAGAGTGTTTTAGAGGGACAAAATTGCAAATAATTGTTGGAAGTCCAACACTTGTGCATTTTAGAAGTTACAAATTGTTTTTAAGTGCATAAGTTAAGTTATTAATGGGCATGTGTTACAAACCCACGATGTGTAGCAACTTAGTTATTTTGAGAACTTTTATGTTATGCACTGCAATATTTTGGAAGCTATATTTTCATGAAAAAATAGAAGTTATTATTGGAAGAGGGTCTCTGTGTATAGTCGAAAAGTTCTAATAAAACCTTGCTGCTTGGGTTATTTAAGGACATCAAGGGATAAAGTTTTTTGAGAGAGTTGGACGAGAGAAGAACTTTTGCAAGGAGACAAGGAAGAAGAGCTTAGAGCAAGGAGATTAGTGAAGAAAGCTGCTGCAACTTGAATATTTTGTTTTCTTTCTAGTTCATCTTTTGTTTTTGAATCAACATTCAAACTTGGATTATGATAATGTTTATCAATTACTCAATTGATTTTAATTCAATTATGATGTTCTAATTTTTTTTATCTAGGTTAGATGAATCCTAGCTATAAATCTTGTATTGATATTTGATTTTTGAGTTTGATTATCTTTTTCCTTATGTTTCTTCTTTTCTATACTTAATGCGTGCATATGCTTAGCTACAATGTGCAAGAACTAAGATTTCTAGTTTATACTCGAGAGAGATGAATTAGGAATAAACTCTTGAATTGAAGAATATATGATGTAGTGATGCTACAGATAACCATTGTACATATGCAATCTGTGTGAGTATGACCTTGCGAGCGTATATATTACATATGGATGCCTAAGCCTAATGGATTTACTGATTTGGATCTACATGGAGACATAGTAGGTAACTTCAATAGGCCCACCTATCATAACACTTGAGAAAGGGTAGTAGATACTTTAGTGCATCTGATTGACAATGAGAGGAATGATAATTTACTCAATGCAATTCATCAATACAAGTGGA
>JAYJMB010005633.1:0-11783 GCA_036873735.1 Pouteria campechiana
CTTTGCCTCCCACATCTGGAAATATCTTTGGAATTTTCCATTTACACCTTTGGCCAATCCAAATTAAATAATCATTTATTATTATTGTTATTATTTTAGCAAACTAGATTGCTATGACAATAATTAATTGCATACATGCCTATTATAGGTACCATGCAATTAATTTTGAGGAACATACTCCCTCATATATTTTAATATAGTATTTTCATATTGATCATTTGCATGAAATCATTTATTGCAATTAATCTTTTTTTATGTGCGAATAATCAATTTTCATTTGCACGCTCGTAGCACTTTGCTGGATGCGCAGGTGAGTAACTCCCGAAGCTCCGGGCCGTGTCACCAGGTTCTTGCAACGCGTCACCCGCTCCACGGCACGTCACCTACGCAGCTGCATGGGTCACTGGTTGCGCGGATGGGGAGGCTGCCACTTCACGGTCTGCTGGCGCCGTTCCTCCTACCTGCCACATCAGCCATGTGGCTTGGCCCCTCGACATGCTGGTGTTGGTCGCGTGGCACCTCAGTTGTGTGTGAAGTGATACCTGCCTTTGCGGCACGTCGACAGCAGTAGTGATTTTGCGGCATGCTGGCACTTCCAATCGGCTCCTCGGCATGCTGGCATTAGTCGCACGACACCTCAGTTGTGCGTGAAGTGATGCTTGCCTCCGCGGCACGTCGATGGCAACAGCGATTTCACGTCATGCTGGCACTTTCGGTCGGCTCCTCGGCATGCTGGCGTTGGTCGCGTGGCACCTCAGTTGTGCATGAAGTGATGCCTGCCTCCACGGCACGTTGATGGCAGCAACGATTTTGCGTCATGCTGGCACTTCCGATCGGCTCCTCGGCATGCTGGTGTTGGTCGCGCGGCACCTCAGCTGTGCATGAAGTGATGCCTGCCTCCATGGCACGTCGACGGGAGCAACGATTTCGTGTCATGCTGGCACTTCCGATCGGCTCCTCAACATGCTGGTGTTGGTTGCGCGGCACCTCAGCTATGCATGAAGTGATGCCTGCCTCCGTGGCACGTCGACGGCAGCAGCGATTTCGCATCATGCTGGCACTTCCGGTTGGCTCCTCGACATGCTAGCGTTGGTTGCGCGGCACTTCAGCTATGCGTGAAGTGATGGCTGCCTTCGCGGCACATCGACGGCAGCAGCGATTTCGTGCCATGCTGGCACTTTCGGTCCGCTCATCTAGCCTGCGTGCCACACTGGAAGGGCTTCGTTAATGTGTGTTTGCTGATGGCGCATCATCTGTCATCATCGCCGTTCATCTGTAGTGTGGCATTGCCTGGTTGGAAAATCCGACGAACCATCGTCGCAAGCTGTTGCTGCCACTGGTAGGGAGATATCGCGGCTCCTTGCGCCGTCATCGTCCTTCCTCTCTGCTGATTGCGCAGGCTACCGTCGCTCTCCACCACTTCATCAATTAGGGTTAGTTCGGTCCAGCCCTGTTGGCGAGATGCACAGAACAGGGTGGCATTTTGGCCTTCTTCCTTGCTGCCGGTGTTGTCCGTCTGCTGCCAAGCTGGAACACTTGTTTGCTGCCATTACTGCAGCCCAAGGGGACCAGACTGCGCTATCCACCATAGGCCATCGTCAGAATAGGGAAGTCGTCTGCTGTCGGCATTCAACTGCGTTGGGTTGTTGTCGCCGCTGCATACCTCCGCTCGCGGTATCCGCTGATCGGACAGCCGATCGGATCCGGCCGAATTGCCGGATTCGATTTTACCGCACTGGGTACCTGGTCTGGTTGCCAGAGGGGCATCATCGATGTTGGACCAGTCTCCCACTTTGGCCGCAAAATGAGTGTGCGGTCTCGCCGGCCGACAACCGGATGCCCGATCAGCTCCGTTCATTGAGCGTCTTGAACTGTACTGGTATTTTTAAGGTCCCTTCCCACATCGTGCGACCATCGCAGCTAGCCGAAGGGATTCACTGCCCATCGGACTTCGTCATTTGCATCGCTACCAATGGCCCGATGTCGCTGCCGCCGATCCACTGCCATGCTGTCGATGACCATAGGTTGCGTTACTATCGAAGCTTCAGCCGACGACACCGTTCAATGTTGGCATTACTGCCTTTGTTTCCCACCAAGCACCCTGTTCGTGGCTGCCACGGAATAGGGGTGCCGCTCGCTGCCTGCACACCGCACTAGATCATTGCCGCCACTGCCGATCTGCTCGATGACGATCGCCAAGTGTCTTCTCTAGCTGCCAAAAAATTTGGGTCATCCATGAGGATCCCGTATCTGTAACACCTTGCTGATGACAAGGTGGTCAGAGACACCGTCTTCGAAGGCTCGCCTGTGTGGCCATGAAGCACGTGATGGTGCTGCTGGGGAGGGTGGCGCTCTTCATGCCTTCAACCTTGGTGGTGGAAAAGTCCATTTCCAAAGACGGAGCGGCACTAGAGTTCCTTTGCGACGGCGATTGCTTGATGGAAGACTTCCACATTCATGCTTAATTTCATATTCGTACACCGTTTCCATCCAAACATCACATAGTCACATAGTATAGTAAAAACCACTAATCATGGGATATCCACTATCTCCAATCATGCATACATGCCCAAATACAAATCATGGGATAATTACTATCCGCAACTATTCATACATTCAGCAAAACAAATGCCTACTTAGCTACATGAAGAATCATCTTACAATTTCTTGAGTGTCATAACTCAACAACCTCCACAGCTTCTCATCTATACTCAACTAGCCCTACACATACAACAATGTCATTCACTTACAAAGACAACTCTAATTAATTCTCCTCAAGCTAATGAATTATAATTTCTAGTTATTATGATCGTTCCATTGATTCTATATACCTTTCAAGTGCATAGCCACACTCTAACATTAATTCCAAGGCCATCTAACTTATATTCCTCTCTAATTGCTTTCTACTCATATATTTTATGTATTACAGACATCATTTTAATATCTCTTTCATAGCCAATCGTAAGATACAATATTAGTAGTCAATTATATCACTTCCCTCATGAAAGCATTTCATCAAACATGCGATAATTACTAATTAAATTATGATTTCTTAACTAGGTATCTCAAGAACTTCCATGTCCTATAACATTTATCTTGTATAAAACATGATTCATAGTTGAATAATCTTAAAAATAACTCAATTAAGCCTTTAATGAAATCAATTTGCTGCTTAAACACTTCATACACAAAACCCTCTTTAACTGCTAATTGGGTCATTGTCTAAAATCAGATTCCTCACTCTTAAACAAGCCTAAAAATATTATAATTACTGAATTAATCATTTCCCCCATAAAAATTACACATAAACCATGCAATTTCCCCCTAAAAATCATCGTTCACGATATATACAAAACCCTAACAAGACCACATTTATGAAATCAGTTTGGGAAAACCAACTTACTTTCATTTTAATCCATGGCTTTCATCATGGAAGAATAAATCAACCCAAAGCTGCAAGAACCCATCATTCTTTATGATAAAAGCAAATTTTCCTCCTTCCCCATCGTTCAAATGGCTCAAACTTGGGTCTAAAGACAAGATCAAGTGATTTTCCCTCTAAGCAAGGTGATTTTCTAGCTAAAATGACAAGAATCCTAGGCTTAGATGGGTAGGGTTTAGGGCTAGGGCATTAGGGAAGAAGAAATAGAATCGAATGAAAATGGAATGGAATTCCATTAAAAATTTTGTGTCATCCACTTGACCCATTGACGGAGCTGCGATGCCCGCTTTGCTGACGTCGCCACCCTGCCTCTCTTTTGTTTTGGCATTGCAGCCTCTAATCGGGCGCTGCCACGCCGGCCCTATTTCCCCTTGTTTTCTGATTTTTCTCCTTTTTTGTTTTGCTCCATTTCTTTCCCAATTTAATTCCTTATTTCTCATACCCCTTTTGATCCATGATTTACCTACATAAATGACATAAAATACATAATCATTTTGCCTAAATTAACTGGGAATCGAATTAACTTGTACAAGTAAATTTTATGTAATACATGATTGAATTATTTCATTTTAAAACAATTTCTTCGCCTCAATTCGTCATTATAATTATACTGGAGGCAACTACAACATGTTTAGGCACATAATTACTCAAATTTTAACACTCTAGGTGTTACGGGTCTATTGTTGGTCCCTTTGGCTAGGCTTAACCAAAAAGGGAATAGGTGAATTGGGTTTATAAAATTATCTTTCTTTAACTCCTATTAAATCAAATTCCCTCTTTTTGAATGATTTGCTAGGGTATTTGATAAAATGTCGAGATCAAAATGGAAATAATAAACAAGGAAGCTAATCATATGAAGTAGACATGATATTGTAACATTTGGGGCTGATGAGGATGGGGAGTGATCGTTGGGGCTAGAAAGAGCCTAGACAAGGTGCAGCTCCTGGTAGTCTTCTAAGCAAAGGGTGACAGGGATGAACTGTCCCACATCAAAAAGTAGGAAAAAGTTCTTGAACTTTAAATTATGGGGCTTTGTGGAAACCTATTGAGGTGCCATTTATAGGGGTTGTATGGGCATCAACCACAAAGGGGCAAAGCCATGAGGCCTGTAATGGTTCAAAGTAGGCAATGCCTCAACAGTGTAGCCACAGGCTAATACAAATGATATCAGAGCCGAACCCTCGCTAGTAGAGTGGTTCAGGGATAAACCAAGTGGGAGCTAATGGGCTTATAACATTCGAGGCTGATGAGGGTGAGGAGTGATCACCAGGGTTGGAAAGAGCCTGGACAAGGTGCAGCTCCTGGCAGGCTTCTTAGTGAAGGGTGAGGGATGAACAGTCCCACATCGAAAATGGGGAGAAAGTTCTTGAACTTTAAATTGTGGGGCTCTGTGGAAACTTTTTAATGCACCTTTTATGTGGGTTATATCAACCACAAAGGGGTAAAGCTGTAAGAACTATAATGGTTGAAAGCGGACAATACCTCAACAGCACGGTCACGGGCTATTACGAATATATAGTGGTTCGGGCCAACCTCCCTAATCTACTCTTCCAAGAATACACCCCTTGTGTCTTAAGTTCCACTATCTCTATAATGGGATACAAATTAGTGCCACTGCACTCTTCTAGATTCTAGCTCTAGAGGGCAGGAATAATCGAGCAATTGATTGTGAGATACTCCAATAATCAAATTGCTCTTCCTGATTCCAACTCATGGGGGCTTAAATACACCTTAATAAGTTGATTTTATGAGACATAGTCCAACAATCACACTTATTCTTCTTGAGTTTGGCCTCTTATACCAACTCAAGGAATAAATGATGGTTCAAATTATAATTCCTTGCAAGTGTACGAATGTATAGTAGTATAGTGTGTAATGCAAGGGTCAATCCCATAGAGAATGTTCAAACTGACATAATTAGTTTTAGTTACTGAACTATCCAAAGAATGTATTTATAACTAAATAAATATGGAGTAATGATTGGTACATTTCAGAAACTTAATGGAATATAGGGAAGTCAATGAATAATAATAATGTAGGGAGATTAACAAGATGCAAAGGTCTAGGGATCCAATTTCACCACTAAGTGACACCCCTTTTCTAGTGGAATGCTGGATTCAATGCTTTACTTAGGTTTGTCCTTTCAAATGTATGATCATTACTGTTATGTGTGCTAGTTCAAATCAAGTATTTTCACTCGTTCCAATTACTTATAGTGTGTAGCATAATTGAGGTGAAATCCATTAAGCTTAAGAACATAATGAGCCAAAATAAGATGGTTTAGCATATGGTGTCTACCTTAACCATCTATCCTTTTCATTCAAGGGAGCTCATGGTTTAGCATATGGTGTCTACCTTAGCCATGCTTAGATAATCAATCTAACTCATAATACTAGTGATCAAGTAATAAAATAACTTAAATCATTGCAAACACCAAAATGAATGAAACAAGATTGTTGGCTTTTGTGCAAGTATACATGATCACAAGTAATATAAATGAGATAAATTGAGTATCATTTTCATGAGGAAGTAGGTTGTTACACACTAAGTACCAAACTTGTATCAAATTAGTAAGATTTGATTGAATGAAATTTAGTAGATGAAATAAAAACTAAATCTGAATAAACAATGAAGTTGACAGATTGTAAGAGCAAAAGAAGAAATATCAATGGATGAAATATCTAGAAATTCAACTTCACCTAGCAAATCCACTTGTATTAATGAATTGCATTGAGTAAATCATCTTTCTCTCATTATCAATCGGATGCACTAAAGTATCTACCACCCTTTCTCAAGTATTATGATAGGTGTGCCTATTAAAGTGATTTACTATATCTTCATGGAAATCCAAATTAATAAACTCATTTAGCTTAAGCATCCAAGTGTAATATATGTGCTCGTAAGGTCATATTCACATGGATTGCACATGTATAATGGCTATCTCTAGACATCATTGCATCATATATTCTTCAATTTAAAAGTCTATTCCTAATTCACCTCTCTCGAGTATAAATTAAGAATCTCAATTCATGCACATGGTAGCTAAGCACATACAGACATTAAGCTTAGAAAAGAAGAAACAATGAGGAAGAAGATAATTTAACTCAAAAAACAAACATAGACACAAGCTTCATTGCTAAGATCCATTTAATCCTAGATAATAGAAATTTAGAACATCATATTTGAATTAAAATCAACTAAGTAATTGTTAAACATCATCATAATCCAATATTGAATGTTGATTCAAAAATAAAAGATGAAGTAGAAAGAAGAAGAATATTCAGGTTGCACCAGCTTTCTCCAATGATCTTCTTGATCTAAACTCTTCACCTCGTCCAACTCTCTATCTATGCTCTACTCTGGTCCCCCCTTGCTTCATCTTTAGATATCTCCTTAAATAACCTAAACAGCATGATTATAGTAACACTCCTCCACGAATTGCAACTCCCTTACACACAAAAATCCTCTTCTAAAATGTCTTTTCATCTAGAAAGGTTGTTTCCATATGATTTCTAACAATAGATGTTGTGCAATTGATTTCCAAAAGATCCCTTCTGAATATTGCAATAGTTTATGCATTCCAAAAACTTCTAAAAATTCAATAACGTATGTGAAAAACCTTGCTTCCAAAAATATCTCAGATGATTACAAGCGCTGATCATTGTGGAACGCCATTGCTAAAAATATATTGTTGATCATAGTTTGGACAATAATATCTAACACAAGGAAGAATAATAGAATTTATTCACTTATAATTCCAAGCTTTGATTTCAAACTTTGTTTCTTGTTAGGCTGCTTTGGAGGCATGAAAATCACTAAAATATTAACTTTGGAGTCATTGAAACAAATTTTGGAGTTTAAGTTTGCTTCGAAGGCACGAAAGTGAACTTTGCAATTGTTGCAGTGAACTTTAGAGTAAAAAAAATGGTTTAGAGTTCTCTGAAGTGAACTTTTGAGTAAAAATTTTGCTTTGGAGTTCTCTGAGGTGAACTTTGGAGCAAAAATTCTGCTTTGGAGTTTTTGATGTTCCATAGCAGTTTTTGGTTGAATTATTATAAATTTCTCATAAAAACTCCAAATTAAGTAATTTTTATTGATTTGGATAGATAATTTCAAGATATACAACTTCTATGTTAATCACTTTTCTTTATTATACTTTTATTTTGAGTTATTAGCCCTCAAAATACTACCTTTTGTGTTGGTGAACTTCGGAGTCACCAAGTCTGCTTTGGAGTTTTCTAGAGAGAGTACCATTGTTTTGATCATAACTTTCTCATAGAAATTTAGAATTACTCCATTAGTTTTTCATTGGATAGAAAACTTTAGGGGCTATAACTTTTATGTTTATTACATTTTCTGAATCATCCATATTCTATGAGTCGTGAGCCTTTAGAGAGATACCTTCTGTCAAATAAAGTAGCAGATGAATGCAAAGCTCTATAGACAGCTACATTATTTTAGCTATAAATTTCTCATATAAATGTAGAATCATATGATTTTTGATGAATTGGAAAGCTAAGAATAAAGGCTAAAACTTTTATGTTGAACTATTTTCCAAATATGCCTTCATAAGTCCTAGAAATTGCTTTAAATTAATATATGTTTTAATCTTCAATTTCATTTTACAGATCAATAAAACAAACTCTATTAAGTGCAATATCTACTAAAAACATTAAAAGAAGATCTTAAACATGTGAATTTAGATATAAAAAATATGATATATTATGAGCTTATTAAATACCCCCAAAACCTAGCTTTTGATCGTCCTCGAGCAAAAATAACAATCTGAATTCATGGATTAGTCAGGAAAATCTCTTTCAAACAATCAGTAACATGCCAGACAAATTACACATGTGCACATATCTCAAAAATCACTCAAGATACTTTCCAAGTAATCTCATGAAACTCATGCTTTATTAATCCTTTCATAAAATGAAAATGTGTGTGTGTGTGCAGTGTCAATTTCATACTACATGCATGTTTTTTAGTCAATAATGTGCTATTTTCATGATCTTCACAAAACAACCCATAAGCTTGCTTTTCATAATCCCTCTCCACTAATGTAAAAAACTCTATTCACTTGGATCAATAGGTCTTTGTTAAGCTTGTGAAACGGCCTTGGGTTTAGCTAACAAGAAAGGGGAATAAGGATACATGAAGTAAGAGATCATATTTGCATTTTACATAAATATTCACTCTCTTAACTTTTTATTTGGGGTTTTATCTGTTTTATGAGCTGTATTACTACCACACCCAAGACTTATTTCTTTTACTTTCATTAGGATGTGATCCCCCCAACTATAGGCTATATTACTATCACATCTCCAACTTATTTTCTATAGAGTTCATGGAGACATGATCCGCCCAATTGAAGGATAAATCCTTATTCATTTCTTTCCTTTTGTCCTTTCTCCTCTTCTTCTAGCATTCTTCTCTTTAACTCCCCCAAACTTATCTTCTTATGTACTCATATACCTCTCTGCAATCATGTGTTTAGAATACGTTTCTTAACAGGTCGATTATGGTTTTTCAAGCTAAAAAGGTTTGAATGATGAGGCTAAAGAAAGAAAAATTGAATAGTGGTCTTTCACATGCTTTGCATATGTCATTCTTTCATTAAAACTCAATGGGGACATTAGTGACAATCAATGTACTAGGTTAGCTTGAAAGGCTCAATCTGATCAAAGAATGCCTAAATCACTTCCATGTAAATATATTTTCTAGGATTTCACCTTGAGGAATAATCAAATAAGTTCTAACATGCTTGTGTCAACCAGAATATGTTATTGAATTCACAACATCATCACTAATCCACATACACTTTGCATGATCATAACATAATGTGCTAATTGAAATTTTCATCAGTCATGAAAAGAAGGACTTATCATAAGAATCAGTAAATCACTAGGTAACACCTATCCTTCTTTCTCAATAACGTGCAACGGTAATAAAAAACTCAGTATATGTCACTTGATCATTAAAAGAAAATCCATCCTATTCAATTTCAGCATTGTAACATAGTTACTCTTGGATTTCTTTTGCTAAGTTATCAAAAGAGATGCTCATAGAGAATATTTATACCCAAATTTGAAAACAATTTCAAAACTGAATGTAAATCTGAAATCTTGTTTGTAAATTTGAATGTAACTCCCCAAATACCCCCAAACTTGAATCAAACATTGTCCTCAATGTGAAATAATGAAAGACATTTAAGTTTAAGAGCTTCCTTAAATGAATTGCATTCTAATCCTCTTCTTCTGAATTTTATTGGCATTCTTTGCAAATTTCTAACAATTTTCATACTTGATACATAATCTGCAATCTCATGAAACTTCTATTCTCAATCTAAAATCAGGTTGTTACTTCTGCAATAGAAACATCAAACCATAACTAAAAAATCTATCCAAATAGAGAACAAAACAAACAACTAAGCTAAATGTGAAGACAATAAAGAAAGTTCAAATCTTCTGTTTCTCATGAATTCAACTTTCTCCTCTGAAGTGAACCATTCTCCTTTTCTGGTGGACAAGAGTTGATCAAACTATTGATGGTTGCAATACAAAATTGCCTAAAATCAAGCAAGCAAAATAAAAAATCTAAACAAAAAAATAAAAAAATTAAAGCAAACTAAGCTAGCCTAAAAATCCTAAAAGCAAAGGGATGAGAAAATAGTTCTGATTTATAGTCTTCATCTTGACTTTGACACTTCTTCATGCGTTCAATTTAAAATTTTCACCTGCTTTGTTGCTTTTGATTTTGAATTTGTGCATACAAAGAACAGGGCTGATCCCCATGATGTTAGTTAATGTCTAACTGAAGGCATATTCCTACGCATGTGGCAATTCCACTAGCTGGTCCTCTTGAACTTCATCAAGCACAGATGATATGATCGCTGGTAATCTTTGGAGGGCTTGGGGTATCCAATTATAGAGTGGTTCAGTTCCTCAAACTTGACAAGTTGCTCATGAGGCTTATCTCCTACTTCAAGTGTGTTGGTGGGTTGATGAATCATTGCATTCTCATCCACAAATTGTTCCACTTCATCAACCCTGAAATAGTCATCAAAAATATTAAGCAGCTTCATAGCTTTAAAAATATTAAATTTAACTTCCTTATACTGAACACGCATCGTGAGTTCACCCTTTTGTACATCAATTAGTGTCTGTCTAGTGGCTAGAAGTGGCTCACCCTTTTGTACATCAATTAGTGTCTGTCTAGTGGCTAGAAGTGGCTTGCTGAAGACGAGTAGAATCTGTTAGTCTTCCTCTATGTCAAGAATCATGAAATCTACAGGAAAGATGAACTTATCAACTTTTACTAGAACATCTTCCATAATACCTCTTGGATGTCCAATAGTGTGATCAACTAGTTAAAGTGATATTGTGATTATTTTGACCTCTAACAATTCTAATTTCCTAAAAACAGAAAAGGACATTAAGTTAATACTTGCATCCAAATCTCACAAAGCATTTTCAAAATAAGAATTACTAATAGTGCAAGGAATAGTAAAACTTCCTGGATCTTTCATCTTTTGTGGTAGTGTGTTTTGCAGGATGGCTAAACATTCCTCATTCAACTTCATAGTTTCATAATCCTCCAAATTCCTTTTGTTTGCTAAGATCTCCTTCAAAAATTTTGCATAGCTAGGCATCTGTGCTAAAGCATCTACAAAAGGAACGTTAATATGCAGTTTTTTAAATACATCCAAAAATTTAGAAAACTACTTATCCATCTTATGCTGTTGAAGTCTTTAAGGATAAGGGATTAGAGGCACATAAGTCTTGGGATTGTCTGGAAATAGTTTGCTCTTTCTTGCCTCTTTTGTTTACTCAACAATTTCTTCTTGTCTTTCCTTGGGAGCTAGTTGTTCTGCTTTTTCTTCTCCCACTTGCCTACCACTTCTTAGAGTTACAGCCTTTTCCATCTCAATTGGGTTTTTCTCTGTGTTGCTAGATAAAGAATCTTGTTGTCTTCCTGACAACATGTTTGCTAGTTGTCTTACTTGCATCTCGAGATTTTTTATTGAGGCCTCTTGATTTCAAAACCTCATGTCTATGTTGTGCATGAATTCTTAAGTGTTGTTCATGAAGTTTTGAGTGATGCTTGTAAGTTTGTTGATCATCTCTTCTAGATTGGATTTTCTCTCTTCTAGTTATATGAATTCTAGTGATGGCCTTACTGCATTCTGATTGCTCCATGGGAAATTTGGATGATTTCGCCACCCTTGATTGTAAGTGTTGTTGTATGGATTGTTTTATGACCTATTGAAATTACTAACAAAGTTAGCATTCTCACTAGATTGTGCAAAAGTGTTACCTACCTGACAATCCATGCTAGCATG
>JAYJMB010005634.1:0-11782 GCA_036873735.1 Pouteria campechiana
AAGGTAAGCAGGTAGTTGTTTTAAGTTATTTTAAGTTCAATTTGATTTCTTTGAATAATTACAATTTGGGCAACTGTAATCTGAAATTTTTGTATATGAGTTAAATGATTTTAAACATGCATTATCTACCCTATACAACCATAATTAATGTATTGTATTACCATGAATTAAATTGCATTGAAAACAATAGAATTTGGATGAATAGTGCACTGACAGAATGCCTTACCAAGTATCCCTTTTGAGGTTGATTAAAAACTAATTTAATAGTCTTATTTTTCTAAAATAAAAATATGAGGTTATAATATATATAACTAAATACTATCAATTTCATGAATAAAATCTACTATTTGATACCTCAAAAAAATATGAATATTAAATACCCTGAAAATGAGATGCTGATAGCGTCCCACCCTTTTGATATTTTGCTTTATTTTTAATCTTTTCATTTTGAATTAATTTAAGCTAAAATTTTTAATAAAATTTTATTATATTATTAGTAATATAATATAATTTTGTCTAACATTTTTTCTTTATATGTCCATATTTTAATTTTAAATTGATCAATTTACATTATTTTGACCTAAACTTTAGATCAAACATTTTTAATATTATTTCAAATCTATAAAAAAAAATTTAGGTCAATTATATATTTATAACATGGTAAATAAGAATTTTATTTTAGAAATTATGTTTATGTATTCTACGCCCCCGGAAGTGCCGGTAAAATTTAATTTTGACGCCTGATTGGCTCAGAGCCTAGTGTGGCTCATTTATGTATCTTATGATGGTCATGTGGCCAACCTATATTTTCCATATGGCGAGTGGCCTTGTTAGCCAGTGGGCAGTTTTATGGGCAGTCGGCACGGCCGGGCGTTGCTATTGGCCTAGATGGCCTAATTACTATGATTAGCCTAAGGTGCTTATGTAGGCTTGTTTATGGAGAATTGGTACTCTTGTGAGGTGATAAGGGTGGGGTACCATTGGATACAGTAATATGGCTGTGTGGACCTGGCAGGCTTCTAGCCGGGAGTGCCAAGATGGACCTGACATGTTAAAGAGCGAAAGGGTAGTGTTTTGGTTTGTGTGCCTCTCGGGGAGGAGTGTGTGAATGATGGTGGGGCGTATACGGGTATAAGAGGTAATCATGGATTGGCAGATACAAAAGGGCAGTATGACTTATTGGTATTCAAGTCAATATTGACCGATTAACTATATATACGATATCATTATGAGTATGTGAATTAAATAATTAATGAGATGTTAACATTAAAATCTTAATGAACCTGGCCACTAACTGACTATGACATCTTGCATATGGCATGACATGTTTTGTCTGTTTGCATCTTTGTTTATTACTCTATTTGTTATTGTTTATTACATTATTTATAGTCATATTTTTTCGCTTACCTTGTTATTGAGTTTGCCCAGGCTCACCCTTTTATTTAAATTTCAGCTGACAGGTTAGAGGACAGAGCCCAATAAGGTGTTGGGTCTCACAACCGGGCCAGGCCATGACGCCAGTAGAGGCTTTACTCCTTTTCATGATGTATGACGATGTTTATTATTGGATGGATTTTGAATGTATATGAGATATGTATCATTACTTAGTTTTATAGCATGTCATTTTATAGTGTGGGTGTATATAATTTGACATTTAGGGTATAGTGTACCCCGATCTTGGTCTGTGGGTATTATGGTAATGTGTGTTTTGGAGGCGACAGTTATATAATTTGTGTAGAAAATGGTAGGGCCTGGACGTGGCAATATTATATTTGCACATTTGTTATATAATTATTGTGATTTAGCATGTTATATATAGGATAACGGTGGTAAATCAGGGGAGACTCTGTCAGAATTTTCTCTGAATTTACCACCAGTAATGCTCTAGGGAGGAGGGGCATTACATAACTCTAGACGAATGTCAAAGACAAAGCATCAACTGGCAGACATAAAACTAAGATGAATTCATCAAAGACCAGTAGATTTATTTGACTTGCATCAAAATGGTATCTGCACTCATGCTTTCAATGTGCAAACTTGTTTCAATCACCATTTCTGGCAATAAGCGACGCTGCAAGTTATTCCGCTGTGATAATTCAAAATGAGAAAAGACATCTCCACAACAGCTCATCTTCCTCTCTATGAAAGAATGGTGTTGCAACAACTCAAGACAAATCAGAAGGCATGCAATCTAATGGCAAAAATTACAACAGTCTTCTACATTCATTGTTGTTCTCATTTCTGGGTCCATCGAAACCCATCTTCTCCAACGGTCAACATTTTGAAGAAGCTATTTAAGGAGAAGAGTTGGGACATTTCAAGGTAGTGAAAGAATACTCTTCAAATAAGCTTAGCCTTATGCAAATCTTTCCACACATGACTAAGAGCTTAAACCATCATCAATCTTTTATGAGCTTTAATTTGCTAATCTTTATGGCCATTATCTTTATATTATGAGAAGATCTTTCTATATTACTAGAGCTATGAAGTATCATATCTTTCCCTGTGCTTCATTGTAACACTTTATAAAAGTGTATAAGTTTTCTAGTTGATCTGAAAACCAGAGAGTTGGTGGTGATCTCTGGAAATGCATGAAGTTTGCTGGTGAGCTTTGAAACTAATGAGTTTGTGTTGAGCTCGGGAAAACCATACGGTATAAGTTGTTGGTAAGCTTGAGAAAATTTATAAGTTTGTTGGTGATCTTCAAAACCAATGAGTTTCTTGGTAAGCTTGTGAAAACTAGAGAGTGCTGGAGCACTTTTGTATTTCCATTATATGGGATATAGTGGAACCCAAGGCACAAAGTGGATGTGCTCTTGGAAGAGTTGATGTTGGGATGGTTTCCAAAACTACTATAAAAATTTGTGTTGTTTGTGTGTGCGTGTTTATATATTCTTACACTTCAATGTTTTATTTTTTAGTTTACATTCTACAACACACAAGCACAAAAAGAGGGAAAGTAATCTTATATGGGTTATGCAATTAATTTTCATAAACCCAATTAATTATGTGAATATAGTTGGTTTAGAAAGATATTTATAACATTTGTTATATGTGAATGAATAGAGATATAAAGTATCCTTGTGGTTATATAGATTTGAATATTTTAAATATGATTGAGGTGAATGATATGAAATGTTTTGTATATTGTAATGTTGAGACTGGATTATACATGTTCTATAGTGAACATGTTATGTTATTGATTATGATTTTGTTTTTACTTGCCTACTTACTAAATTACCCAGACTCATACCTTTTTATTTTAATTTGTAGCTAGCAGGACAGGTAAAGAATCCTAACTATGAATTGGGACTGGTGAGCAAGAATTGAAGCTATTTTCTGGGTAGTATAATGATTTGAAATGAAAATTTAGTATATAACTATATATTTGTATTCAAATGATCTCAATTGATGTATAATGTGGTGTAACGGCATGTCATAATGATTTATTTATCATATTGTAAATGGATATGTATAAATCCAGTGATGTGTATCGCCATCATGATTCAGTTTTGATCTTTGGCACACAGCTGTGGGTGTGGGTGTGAGGATTGTGGTTAGTATTGTTGTTTTATGAATTAATTTAGAAATTTGTAGATATTAAAATTTAGATATAAATTTAGATTTTATATGATTAATGTCATGTGCAGATCCATATAATTCAAGGTTGACTCTATCGGGAAATGTTAAAGTGTATAGGCCCCTAGGTGGGGCGTTATAGGTTCATACAACCCTTTTTACCTAAAGAATCCATGGACTCCATCACAAACCCATTAAGCAAACAAAACCGAAATCAGTAACCCATTAAGCAAACAAAACTGAAATCAGTCTCCAATATTAATTCATGAAGCTTCATAGTTTCATCATTACAATTCCACATAGATGGTAATAAATAACCTTCAAATATTTAAATATGATGCACATATGGACGCTACCATGCTTCACTATGCCACTCAAATCATAACAAGTATATGCCATCACCTATATGCATAATTAAGTCATCTTTGTGCTACCACACCACCATCATATTCATTTCACATTATAACATCCATACACATATCAAACACAATCATTATTAACATGTCCTCTCCCTCATTTACACCTTCAAAATACCATTAATATGTCCCTTACCTTCTTGTTTGTCATTGTTAAGGTAGTACTCCTCCTTTTTCTCATAGATTCATTAATTTATATTAGTCAAGTCATTCCATACCTCTTTTCCATAACCATTACCATCATGATTTGGGCTTATACTTATCACTTAGATTAGCAAGAATTACCATATAGATAAGTTTCTAGACTCTAATACCATTCTATCAAACCCCACCTAGGGAACCTATGCGTTTCACCATTTCCCTATAATTTCCCCATTTTTAAGGGAAAATTCTATCAAAAATCCGGTAGAGTCTACCCTGATAATAGTATCTACACCTAGCATACATCTAATCATATAAAATCAACATTTCAATAATTATAAAACAATAATACTAACCACAAAATACACACCCACACCCATAGCTACTTGCCCAAGATCAAAACCAAATTATGATGGCAATATACTTCACTGAAATCATACAGATCCATTTACAATTTGATAAATAAGGACTATGACATGCCTTTACGCCACCTTATACATCATTGGAGATCTTGTGAATACAAACATATAAGTACACTATAGAATTACAATTACAAATCATTACATCACAAAGAAAGTGTCTTCAAATCTTGCTTCTCAATCCCTACCCACAGTTGGCATTTTTCACCTAACATGCAAGCTAAAAAAACTGAATAAGAAGGCGTGAGTCTCGGGCAAACTCAGTAAGTAGGCATGTCAGTAAGCAATAATTAATCCAAAATCAACAAATTTCATATCAAACCATGAATATAATACCCACATATCATCCTAAGATGTAAAGAACCATAATCATAAACACAATATACTCACATCTCATCTTGAGATGTAGAACACAATATACATAAATTCATTCCAATGCAATCAACCCTAAGGCTTAAGCCCTCACTTTCTAATACAAATCATAACCACCATCATGCCATCTAGGCATTTCACATCACATCTAAGCCGTTCTAGACATCTCATATCATAAATGTAACATATAGGCATAGATTATCATAACCATGCCATTTAGACACAGTAGCATACCATATTCATACACATCCACCACTACATCATATACAAATCATGGAATGCTTCCCATTCCAGCAATATGCACATTCATTCAAAACAAGTCATAATGGCACAGTCATGGGATATCTCGTGTCCCATTAGTTCCACACATTACACCATAGGGAGAAAGACTTGGGATACTTCTTATCCCCACTAGTCCATATAATGAAAAACATAGCAATATGAGGCATAATATACAACACAAACTTGGGATATTATCTAACCCTCTTATTTAAACATTCATATACAAGAATAGTGATCATTATGCACAAAGACATGGGATACTTTCTATCCCCAGCAATTTCATGTTCATAACATCAATCATTTCAATCCAAGGAATACTCACTATCCCTATAAATCCATACATTCATACATCTAATATTACAAGAATGATTATGTAATACAACTATGTTTAACCATTCATACATCACAATTATAGATTTTTGGAATATCCCATATCCCCATCTAGTCATACATGCCTAGATACAAACAACGAGATGACTACTCTCCCCATCCATTCATACATTCAATCAAGAAAAAGCCTACTTACCTCATGAGAAGTTGTTCCATAAATCTTCAATTTAGCTTTTAATCTCGCTACTTGGTTTCCACCTCCTTGTTCCATTGGTTCTATATACATAACAAATTCTCTTTATACATAGTTGTCATATTCAACATACTTAACACTAATACAACTTCTTCAACACCAACACAACTTTAATAAGAAGTTTCACTTTAAAAGACACTAATCCTAATGTTACAGTCAGACATAAGTTATTCTTATTAAAGCATTTAATCCACATCTTGTAGGCATCATTTCTTTTATAATGATTCAATAAGCTTACTCAAGGGAATTCATATAGAATTCATATTCAACAACATATAACGACTATACAAGTCGATTGACTAGTAGTTGAGCTCAATTACATGTCAATGGAGCCTTTAATGCCAATACGTTGTTACTTAAACACTTTATAATCAAAAGCCCCCCTTAGCCCCAATTAGATCATGATCCAAAGTCAAATTTCTCATGCTCAAGTCATCCCAAAATCATTGTAAACAAAGAGTTACTTATTTTCCTTAGGGAATCCTGAAAATTTCTCTTGAATCCCCACAAAATTACTGTTCACGAATTTCATAAAACCCTAGCAATGCAATTCATGAATTCTCATACTCAAACAAACCCCAAAATGCTATTAATCAATGAATTAAACATTTTTCCCATGATTCTTATAACCATACATATCATCTTCCCAAAATCCACTATTCATGAAACCCTAGCTAAGCAGAAATACAAATTCGAGTGGGGAAAATGAGATCACCTTCAAATTCAAGTGTGGCTTCCTCTTTAGCACAATGATTTGGCCCCAAATCCTCAAGAGTTCACCACCCTTTGTAGGAAACACAAATTTTCCTCTTTTTCCACCGTTTGAACAGTTCAAACTTAGATCTAAAGACAAGATCAAGGGGTTATCCATCTAGACAAGATGGTTTCCTTGCTAAAATACCAAGAAATCTATGGTTAAAGGGTCGGGTTTTAGTGCTAGGGCATGTGGAAAAAGAAACAAGATAGAATGGGGTTGAAAAGAATGGAACGGGGTTTAAAAACTTGTTCACCGACCTTGGCTGTCAACCCGCTCAGTGGCACTAGAATTGCTGGATGTTGCCCCTCCAATGTGCTGAAGTGGCACTGCAGCTCCAGATTTGGGGCTGCGGTGCCAGATCCTGCTGGCCAATTTTTCTTTTGCATTTCATCATTTTATTTCATCCCTTTTCTTTCTACCCCTATCCATAACATTTCCCACATATATATCATATCAAAACACATAATTAATCCCCTCAAAAAATTAGGGTATTGTCATTTAATCACTCTTACACATCAATTTCATAACAAATTTTTTCATAACTTGATAAATCATATACATTTATCCCCAAATGATAATTGAAGCAAAATTCCCAAAAATTCCCTTACTTTTTAACACCTCGGGTGTTATAGGGCATGGTATTTTTAATGTTCTTTTTTTATACATGGATGAATGTGTGAATTGATGGGGATAGTTAGGATGCCATTGTAATTTAAGTGATGATTATTATATGGTTTGAATGTGTGGATTGATTAGGATAATTGGTATCCGATTCTTGTCTATGGGCATTGTGTGTTGAATACTTCTCATTGTGCGTGAATATATAGATGGATGGGGATAGTGAGTATCCTATGACCTTGTAGAATGAAGTTAATTGTATTGTATCATGATTGGAAGAACAAAATTTTGAAATTCTATTTATTATTATTCGACACATGTGTGAATGTGTGAATTGATAGGGATGATTGTACTAAATGATGTGATGGCATTTCATGGTATTTGAAATGATGAAATTGTATAACTCTATGTATTGTTATAAGTGGCCAATTGTTTAATTGAAATGTTATTGATAATGCATTGCTTTGCCTCCCATCATGAGCCATGAATCATGATGGTCATGATCGAGTCATGTGATATGCATTAGGGTTATGTAATATGTGGAATTATCAATTTGATTGAAATGCTGGGATGGTGTTAGTGTGATTGATATGCTGAGATGGCATTGTTATGATTGATATGCTGGGATGGCATTGTTATGATTGAAATGCCAGGGTGGTCTTGATGTGATTGATATGCCGAGATGGCATCGATATAATTGAAATGTTGGGATGACATTTATGAGATATAAAATGTTGCAATGGCATTGGTACAATATGGACTTGACAATGTCTAAATGACATGGATATATGTGGCCATGGATATGCCTTGTTGACATGGATGGACTTGACAGTGCCTAAATGACATGGATATGATGTGGCCATGGATATGCCTTGGTGACATGGATGCCTGCATGGATATGATAGGACACCCATGGGGTGTGGATATGCCTTGGTGGCATGGATGCTTGCATGGCATGGATATAATGTGATGCCTGTGGGGTGTGGAGACCTTGGTAACCTAGTATGATATCATATAATATTATGTGCCTAGTGGCATGGAAATGTTGTCATACTTATGAAATACAGGATATGTAAAATTAGGTAACGATGCCTTGTAACTTGAGAAAATGTTTATTATTATTATGTGACTGTCTGGATGAATGAGGATAATGATTGTCCCATGATTTTTACACACAGGTGGGTTGAATGAGATTTATTATATTGTATCATGGTTTGTGATGCTAAAATGGTGTATCTCTATGTAACTATCTTGAAATTTATGCTTGGTTATTTGTGCAACTAAAATGTTGAAATGAAATTGTAGTTAATTAATTATTATTTGAAATACTTTTGATCTAGTATTACATGGCATTCAATATGTGTTAGCAGTCATCATCGGCATGATTGAGTCATGTAACATGTACTTATGTAATTGTGATATAAATTGTGATCTGGATATGATATGATGTCTATATGGTATGATTATACCTAAGTGACATGGATAGGTGATAACATCCATGGGTTACAGGTATGCATTTGTGTAGTATGAATAAGCCTTGTGGGCTTGGATATAATGCGGCACCTATGAGGTGTGGATATGATATGCATTGGTGGCACAACCATGATGTAAACCTCGTGAGGGTGAGATTGTAACGATCCGACATTCCAGCACATATTATCCACTTTGCCTAGTGCATCCTTACAAGGAACCTCACTGGACTCACGGTTTTGTCCCTTTTTGTGCACAGTGCATCCTTAGTAGGAACCTCACTAGCACCTCTGGGCCCATTCTACACCCGCTCAAAACTGGTGCTACCTTTGCAATTGAGCCTCACATATTTAACTCAGAACTCCCTTCCTCACCTAGGTGATGTGGGATATCACATCCATCCCTCCTCAGGGCTGCCATGTCCTCATGGCACACACCCCCGCTAACTATTGGGAGTCAGCTCTGATACCAACTATAACGCCCCTCCTCCTTAGAGCATTAATAGTGGCAAATTTAGAGGAAATTCTAGCAGAGTCTCCCCCAATTTACTACTGTTATCCTATATACAACATGCTAAACCAAAATAATTATATAACAAATACCCTCAAATATGCAAATATAATAAGGTCACCTCTAGGATATCCTTATATCTAGTTGATATAAAGAGGGCTACATTCTGCCTAATGCTACATCGTAGATCCTCCTAAAATTTCTAAGCTGCCTCTATTGAGTCTACTTGGGCCCATGGTACGAATCGGGCTAAGAAGCGGAACTGCTCATCATATTCTGCCACATGTCTCCTCCCCTGCACTAGTGTCATGAACTCGATCATCCGTTTTGCTCTCTCACTGGTGGGTACATAATGGCAGAAGAGCCTATCTCTAAACTCTTCCCATGTCAAACCAGCTCGTGCAGCTGGCAAGGTCACCATCTCTATCTTCCACCAGCATTTGGCCTCGCCCTCTAGCTGGTAGAGAGCATACAACACCTTGTGCTCCTCTGGACACTACATATAGGTGAACACCTTCTCCATCCCGGAGATCTAGTCATCCACGTCCCTGTAGTCACTCTGGCCTCTAAATACTAGAGGCTTCATATTGTGGAAGGCCTTCATGTTTAGCCTCCGACCTGGGTGCATCTGTAAAGTCTGGACCACTTCCACTATTGACTCTAGCACACGGGTTGGCTTCCTAGTAGGTCCAATAATATGAGTAGGCACATCTGCCAGTCTTTATTGAGCCTGTATGAAGTCCTGCACTATTTGCGTGAGGTTGGCTACCATTGCCATCATGACAGCAAACTCTGGTCTGGCTCTTGGTACTATATGATCAGCCCGTAACAGCTGCTGTACGGTCTCTGACTGCTACCTCATCTCAAGTTCCAAAATAACCTCTTCTTCTGCCTCATTAGAGGCTGGCCTTGAGCCATTACCTCTAGCTAGCTGGCTCTACTCTCTCTGATCATCTCTAATCACCACACCTGTGTATTGGGATGAGTGGTTCACCTTGGTGGCTTCTCCTCCACCATGGGTGCTTTACCCTTGTCCACTTGCCTCTTGGGTGCCATTACTGCACAATATCACATTCTCAGGTCATATATCTACATAATATTATATTTCTAAGTTATACACTTGCATAATCATACTTGCTCAAGTTCAATGACTCAAAATGAAAGGTTCATGTTAACTGGGTAAACTAACGCTCCCCCATGTTTCTAAAATATATTAATGCAACCTAAGCATATCATTACTTAATGATTTGATAGTCATACTTCACACTTTTACCACCTTTGGGTGCATTAGGCACTGGATATGGGCTCTGCCCCAAGCTAAAGGTCAATACTGAACTCGACTTCCCACTCAGGAGGTAATCTAGATAGTTCTCCTAGAAACACATTTGGAAAGTCTCTCACAATTGAGATATCCTCCACTAATCTATGCTAATAGTGCACATCTACAATAGAAATCAAATAAGCTTCATGCCCCTTCCACATTAAACTAAGAGCTCTCATAGTAGAAATCATCACGGGAGCTTCTCTTGTAGATGAACTCCAAAAAGTGATAACTATCTCATTAGGAGTCTTCAAGATCACTTGTTTGGTCTTGCAATCTATCTTGGCTTCATGCTTAGCCAGCCAATCCATCCCCAATATAATATATAATCCTTCCATGTTTAATACAATCAAATTAGCATAGAAACATCTGATTTCAATTACTACAAGAATGTCATAACATTTTTCTGAGGTTGTACTAACTGCCTTTAACGGTGTGGAGACCTCTACCAATTGATGCATGGAATATGTAGAAGCTAGCTTTATGAACAAATGCAATGAATACAAAAGACTAGGAAGCATTGAGATCAAACAAGACGTATGCCATATAGTTGCAGATGAGGAGATTACTTGTAACCACATGATCCATTACCTGTGCCTCTTGCACTGTGGTAGCCTATACAACTATCATAGTTTGGGGTCTCTGCTCTGCAAACTGCCTCCTTGGCAATACATACATCCCACGACCTCGGCCTCTCATCTGCAGGCCACCACACTCAGGCTGGGGAGGTGCCCTAGAAGCAACACTCTCACTCTTCCCCTAAAGAGTGGGACAATGTAGTCTAATGTGGCCTGGCTCGCCACACTGATAGCAAACAATCGGTCTGCTCTACTCTGCACCCAATGGCTGGTTGGTTGTCTGGCTCAGCTCTTTAGACTGAGTAAGGGTCTACCTAGTAGGCTTCCTTTCCTCTCTCTTCAAAGCAGGATAATGAGGCCAGATATGTTCGTGCTGGCCATAGTGATGACATGTCCTCCTAGAGGTGACTCCACTGCTTTGCTCAGTTCAAAGCTTCTTTCTCTGCCTCGAATCACTATTCTTTCCCACCATAGGAATTTCACCATCATACATTGTACTGATTGATAATGCTAGAAATTATGAATTTAAGCACATTCATTTTAAAATGCTTCCATGATTTCATGGCATAGCTGTAGAGGATCCATTGACATTTATGAATGATTTCTATGCAACAATACAAAATTTTCCATCTCAAGATATCACTGAGGATCAATTATGCATGAGATTGATGAGAATGCAAAATGTCATATTTTATTCTCCTAATACTTCATCTTTTGCACCTATTTGATTCCTAAA
>JAYJMB010005635.1:0-11780 GCA_036873735.1 Pouteria campechiana
TAATATTGCCACTTTTATACATATAAAAATTTTCTCTCTTTTTTTTAACTAGTGAAAATCTATATATTAATGATTCAGTGATTATATAATATAAAATTAGTCCTCATAATTTCAAAATAATTTAAACCATAGAAATGCATCATCAAATTTTTTTAATATATAATATGACCCATGTTTTCTCTGTTCATCTTCTTCCATGTGTCAGAGATGAGACCTCTGATGTGTTCTTGGGTGTCTGCATCAGGAACGCCAGCTTCATGCATATAACATTGCATTGATGTTCATGTTGGGACATCCCCTCTCTCACTTTCAACCTGCAACAGAGAAATAGAATATATCTAAGGCGTTACGTCCAAATAGAATGATTTGTGCAATTTCAAATGGCTTGCATACAACTTACAGTTGCCTCAGGAATCCATGAATGTGTTTTGGAGGTACGAGAATTAAGATAAATCAGAATTGTGTTGGCCAATGTTAGAGAGAGGAGGGCAGAGAAAGAGGTTTTGCTTGGGGGTCTAAAGGGAGCAATCTTTTTTTAATCTTAGAAAATCCTTTCTATGGCTATCTCAATCATATAAGAGGGAAATTTTTTGTTTGATCAAGGGCATATTAATAATTGTTTCTTTTCTACTTGTGATTAGAATGTTGGTAGGTTGTAAATGAGGAAAAACCAAAAAAGATTATTTAAGTTAAATTCTTTTGGATTATGATGACGTATAAGATGCAGTTTATCTTTGATAGATAGACTTTCTGGGTTGAAAGAAGAAGAATTTCATGCTAATAGAATTATGCTTAATAGATGAATAATTTAATGTTTTGAGAGAATTTGTTATAGGGAAACAATTTGATTTTGAAATATGTATGCTATTGTTATATTATACACATACACACACACACACACACACAAATGCCCCATATTCAGTGCTGTGGATAGCATTGAATAATTTGGTTACTGCCCAAATCACCACCGTGCACCCGTGTAGGATGAAAAACAACTGTTAGATTAATCCATGGCATGTAAAGTTGCTTGAAGAGAGGGAAAATATGAGTAGAGGTGAAAGTAAGAAAAAAATATAAAAACTTAAGATTTTTCCTCTCCTGACTCTTTTCCTCTCCTTCCAACAGCAACAATTTTATTTTCACCCTAGCCAAATTCTCCTAGCCCCAAATCAACATTAACACGCAAAATTGACAGCATCTTCAGCTTCCATCATCTACTTCTTTTACACCTGATATTCCTCTTAGCAAATCTAATTCTTCTCTTCCGTTCTCACTATCCCCCCTCAAGGCTGAACATTGCAATAAGCTCCAAGGTGTAGAGCTGACTCATATTCTTTCATGCAAATCTCACCCACTGGAGTTGACACATCCTTCTAAGCCATCTCACTTAACAACTTGGAACCTACATCACCATTTTTGGTATGAGGCACAAAGTTCTAACTTAATTGTTTAATAAACAGTACATGAAAGTTGTACATGGAGACAAGTGTGAATATTGAGGGGTGTGCTATTGTGGAATGTGAAACAACTTGTCTTATGCCTGTTGATGTGAATTTCAAAAGTTATGGAGACATGAATGACAATGTAAATATGAAAATGCAGGGGAGTCCATCAATAAATGTGGATAATGTAGTTCTTATGGATCTCATTTAATTAATACCCAAGATAGATCAAGAATTCGTTAGTGATAAAGAAGCATATGTATTTTATAATGCATATGCCAAAGTTAGTAGCTTTGACATAGGAAAATATTATGTGAAAAGAGATGAAAGTGGGGAGATTACTTGTAGAGTTTTTCACTGTTCTAAAACCTAAGCTAGAATGAGAAATTCTAAGCCCAGAAAAGTAGTAAAATAAAAATATAAAGTTAAGTGTGTTACTAGATGTGATTGCCTAGCATTACTACCCATAACTAGAAAATAAGGAGATAGTAATTGGATTATTACCAGGTTTGTAGAGACACATAGGCACAAGTTAGAAACACCAATGAAGTCATACTGTTTAAGATCACATAAAAGAGTGTCTAATATACAATTAGGCATTGTTGAAGGGCTAAATGAAGTTAGTATTAGAGTGACAAGGGTGTTGGATTTTATGAAAAATGAAGTAGGTAGATTTGAAAACTTAAGTTATTTACAACTTCATGTTATAAATGCATTAAGAAAAAGACATCAAATAAAGTAAAGTAGAAGGGTTGATGTTGAACCATTACTACGTAATGCTTACAAAACAAGTCAATTATGAATCCCAATTTTAGTTATGAGTTTCAGATGGATTGAGATGATCATCCTATTTCATGTTTCTTGGTCGATAAAAATTCAAAAAATTGATTATGCTACTTTTTCTGATGTTGTCTATTTTGATACTACCTACAATATGAATATGATATGTCATTTGGTTCCTTTGTTGGTATTAATGAACATAAAATATCAATTCTACTTAGCACGATTCTCCTATTTGGTGAAACAATAGATGATTTTATTTGGTTGTTTGAAACTTGACTTTTTGCAATAGGAGGTGTACCACCTAAGGCAATAATAATTATTAGAATGCCACAATTTTAGTAACAGTGAAAAAGGTATTCCCAAAGACCTATCACATTATACACATCTGACAACTAAACAAAAAATTTTATGAAAAGTTGAGAATGATGATCCATAAATATCCAACATTTAAGACATCATGGTCTAAATATGTGTATAGAATATATGAGGTAACTAAGTTTGAAACGGAACGAACTAAAATGGTTAATGAGTATGGATTACATAGTCATGCATGATTTAAATAGCTCTATAATATTTGATGCATGTGGGGTAATAACTGGTAGTTCTGAGAGTATGAATTCATTATTTGACAAGTTTGTTAACTAGGAGATCATATTACTTGAATTTACACACGCATACGATTGATCTATAGAGAAAAGAAGATATGATGAGATGCAAGCTGATTGTAAAACTACATATGGAATGCCTGCTTTGAAAACCCAACATGAGATCGAATCCGAGATGACCAAGGTATATAACAAAGAAATTTTTTTTGACTTTCAAGAATAGGTGAAACAAATTCAATATTAAAATACACAATTTGAAGAAATAGAAGGGCAGATAGATAAGTACCATGTTTGGAGGTATACCAGATCAAGGATTATTTGTTGGGACAATATGAGGATGATGACATCTTGTTTATGTAAAAAGTTTGATTTCTATGAAATTTTATGGATGTATATTCTTACAGTGTTTTGTTTAAGAAGGATGAAAAGTATGCCTATTACACACACGCTAAAGAGGTGTACACAAAAACCAAAAGAGCATACCACATCCACTTATGCCACAACTTTAAGTGATGAAAATTTAACAATGTTTTGTCATCATACATTAATGCACAAGTGGAGAAAAATTCTTTAAGATGCTGTAAATTGCTAGGGCTTATCTGAAATTACTTTAGATAAGATGTAAAAGATATACAAAGTATATGAAGAATATAAGGCAAAAAATGATATTCATAGCCTCCAAGGTGGTTGTATGATAGAGGAAGTTTCACTAAATTCAAACATTGCCTATAGGAGTGGGAAAATTGGTTCTAATGATTTTTAAAATTCAAAAACCTAAGCATGAGAAGGGGAGAGAATTGTTAGGTATAATAATCTATCACAACCCATGCATGATAATATTATACTTGACTCACATGTTGTTAAGACTAAAAAATGAATAAGAAAAAGGTATAAGTCTATACTAGAGATTATACAACATCGCGAGGGTTAGCTTTGTCGTCATTGCAATAAAGTGGTGAGAGGACATGATAAATGAAATTGTCTGATTTATAAGAATGTTGAATTTAATGACAATCAAGAATCATTGCAACTAGGTATTGACATATAGTACACTTGTAACGTATTTTTCATGATTCATTTATGTTTGAAAAGTTTATGGTGCTTTTAATGAATTTATAGTTTGTGTATACCTTTGAATATTTTGCTAATTATTGTATTTATTCATTATTTTATAGGTTAACAAAGATAAGGTCTTCATTTAAAAGCATAGCATTAGATCATTCAAGATAGATAACATGCAAATGCAAATGGTGACCTCGGTTATTAACTTCATATATTGATAGTAATCCTGGGAGTCCTGGTTATTTTGTAGGTTTGACTTTTTCACTATAGGTTGTGTTAATTGGGTTTTACTTTAGTTATTAATATAAAATATTTTTCCTTTTAGGATGGACCATGCAAATGCTCATTTTTTAAGTGGGTTGATCTCCACTTAACAGATAGAGAATATCAGTTTTGAATGGAGTAACAATTATATATTAAAAATTTAAGAGTTGAATTGTATGTTATGTATAAGGATAATAAATTATTGAAATAATAAGTTGATGATCTCCAACTATCTCATCAAGAATTGAAATTCAAACTACAATTATTTGAATGTAACAAAGCATCAAACTACAGTTACTAATTGATTATTATTTTGACAGTAACAAACCATGTGAATTTCGATAGATAATAACAGTTGAATATAATTCCCTTTGTATCTAGGTGACAAGCCTGGTATTTGTATTAGGCAATGCTTATGGCATCCTTGCTTCTATAGTGGATTGAATTAGTTAGTGAAATGGTACTTTCAGTGACTGAAGGAATAAGGTAAATTGTAAACAACTCAAAGGCCAAGTGAAGGCTTGCAGGCCTTCATTGCTATAGTCAAATTGGCCTCTGTTGCATTCATTAAGGAGCGTAAGGAGTGGTGTAATTATGAAAGCAAAATTCTCATCCCCCTTAAAGTCAAGTGCTAAAGAAGAGTTTGACTAACGAACTCATTTAGATAGTTCCCAAAAGGAGAACTTCAATAAAAATGGATGAGTTTGGTTTGTTTTCAAGTCCATACCTAAGTACTTATCAATTTGTCTTAATTGAGCACATGACAATTCATTAACAATCCTTCATTCATTATCAACATTCAGATAATGCAAATCATTCCAACATTCTAAAGAATAACCCAATTGCTTGATAAATAATTTGTCAACAATACCAAACTTGATTGAAGCATTCTCCTGTCAGTGCTTACATAGGGTGTTCAACTCAGTTGGATCCTATTAACAATTTACACAAGCATTCTTCCCATCCAAGTAGATCTAAGTTAAACAAAATTTTTATTAAAACTAAATCACTATACATCATTTATCAATCAATACATATTTTATGTACATTTTATTTATCAATCCATACTGCAATATATATTATATATCCAACTCTTTCTTCCTCTGTCAATTCAATGTAAATTGCACTTGACAAATAAACTGCACTTGATGCTTCAACAGTTCATTGCAGCAGTAGCCCCAAATGCTTTCTGAATTTAGTAGGAATTCAATCCACCCTCACCATCGCTAGAAGAAAGTATATAACTACCATTGGACAGCTTTACTCTGTTGCCTCCACCATTACTTAAAGAAAGCATACAACCATAAAAAAGAAAACCACCAAGCCAAGAATCTTATTTCAATGTTAATTCAGCATAAATGAAATTTATAACAAGAACCAACTCTTTTATCCTCTGTTAATTCAACTTAAATTGAAATTCTTAAAGAATAATTCAATTTCAAAATCTGATTATTAAAAATAGTCCAACATAGCTAGTAGTAATACTAAGGTTGTTCCAAGATTATAAAAACCACCAATACCAATTGATTGATTCCAATAGCTTGAAATAATGACACCCAATAGCGAGTTCAACATAGCATGTGGTTCACCGCCCTCCATTCCATCCTTTGACTTCCACTAACACCTAACCAAAAACTTCATACAAAGATAAATATATATATGTAGTAACTTAGAACATTCTGCGTTTGTTATATCTGCCTTATTCTTGGGGTTCTAGGAGTGGATGGTGAGGAGAAGCAGCTTTGCTAGGTGAGATAGCGTTGAAGAAGCAGATGGCGAGAAAAAAAGAGATGGCTTAGAAGGATGTGTTTGCAAACGTTTGTTTTGTAGGGTGAGATCTGCATGGAAGAGGATGTGCTAGCTCTACAAGGTGAGATTTGCATGGAAGAAGATGAGTCAGCTCTGCACCTTGGAACTCATTACAATGTTTAACCTTGAAAAGGGATGGTGAGAACAGAAGAGAACAATTAGATCTGCTAAGAGGAATATCAGGTGTAAAAGAAGTAGATGGTGGAAGCTGAATATGCTATCGATTGGGGGTTGGGAGAATTTGGCTAGGGCAAAAATAAAATTGTCGCTGTTGGGAGGAGAGGAAAAGAATCAGGAGAGTGAAAATGTTAAGTTTTTAAATTTTTTCTTATTTTCACCTCTACTCGCATTTTCCCTCTCTTCAGGCACCTCTACATCTCATGAGTTGATCCAACGGTTGTCTTTCATCCAGCATGGGCGCATGGTGGCAATTCGGGCAACACCCAAATTATTTGTTGCTGTCCACAACATTGAATATGGGGTCATGGTTCAAAACACTGGGTTGCTAGGAGTGCCTGGAGCAACCGAGTGATGTAACTCTAAGTCATAATGAGCTATCATAGCCATGATAATTTTGAAAGAATCTTTCATCAGGATTAGAGAATATATTTTATGAAAGTCAATACCTAGTCAATACCTTCTTATTGTATAAATTCTTTGGTAACAAATTGGGCCTTATATTTATCTATATTGCCTTTGGAGTCTCTTTTGGTTTTAAAGAGCCATCTACACCTAACAGGCTTAACTCCTTTAGGCAACTCTATAAGGTCCCATACACCATTAGCTACCATAGAATCAAGCTATATACCAAGTTCTTCTCTCATAGCATTTAACCATTTTTCAGAATTATCATCTCTCATGGCTTATTCATAACTCAAAGAATCATGGTCATCAAGCATATATACTACCTAGTTATCAGGAATTGCATTCTTTTTAAGTCTCATGGATCTCCTTAACATATTTTTAGCCAAAAGCTGTGGTTCAAGAATATTCATCTCTAAGAACTCTGGATCATTATGTTCTTCTTCAATAGGTTTTGCCTCAACTGGCTGATTCTGCCCTGCAGGATGTGGTACAGGATCAAGCATAGCTTCTACAAATGGGTCAGAATCTATATCTTGCATATATAAAGTTTCTCAATTCTTTAGATTAATAGTTTGGGATGGAACACTCCCACTAGGCTTAATATCCCCAAAAAAATTTGCATTCTTTGCCTCAATAATGACCGGTGTACATACATGACAATAAAATCAAAAATCTTTTGACCTTTTAGGATACCTAACAAAATGACAGCTTACTGTTCTGGGGTCTAACTTTCTCTTACGAGAGTTATATGGTCTAGCTTCTGCTGCACACCCCCACACGTGCAAATTTACAAGAGTAGGTTTCATACCAAACCATAGCTTAAAAGGAGTTTCAATAACGTCTTTTGTAGGAACCCTATTCAAAATATATGCAACAGTTTTTAGAGTCTCATCCTAGAGAGAAAGTGATAATGATGTTCGACTCATCATACTCCTTACCATTTCCATTAGCGTTCTATTTTGCCTTTCGGCTACTCCATTCTCTAGCATGTATGACACTTTTATTAATCTTGGTAGTTATATTACCGTTAATGCAATCCACACAAGTTCCAAAGTCAGTAAAACTAATATCTTTAAGGATATTTTTATTTAATAATCTTTGGACCCTTATAATGGAGATGTGCCCTAGTCTCCGGTGCTAAAGAATTGATGATTTTTTATTCAAACGTGCTCGTTTAGTTCTAACATTTACATTATTTAGTCCAATTATATCACAATGTAAAACAGAAAAAGCATCCATAGGCATATTCAAAGCATAAAGACCATTTATTAAAATACCAGTGCCAACTATAGTGGATAATTTCACAATGTTCAATTTATTCAAAAGAAAATTAAATTGATATTCTTTAGAAGTAAGACATGACACAGATATCAAACTTCTAGTAAAATTTAATACATAGAGGATATCTTCAAGGTCTAGAATATGACATGTGGAGAAAACTAATCTGAATGTTCCCACAAACTCTACAATTGAGCGCATCCCATTACTAAGATAGATGTATTGCTCACTATGATTTGGCTTTCTTACATTTAGTAATCCCTGCATAGAGTTAGAAATGTAAATGGTATACCAAAATCAATCCACCAGTTATTAGAGCCTTCAACTAAATGAGATTCTAATGAAACAAAAGAGTAATTGCCTTTCTTCTAAAACCAGGGGTGAATTTTTCACTATCTTTCCTGAAATGCTCAGTCTTTTTGCAGAAGTGGGGCATGTCTTAATACCCTTTTTCTTGCCTTTGAATTTACCTTTTCCCTTTTTATTTCCTAAGTCATGTCCATTACTAGTTCCAGAGCCATTTTCATTTTTAATGAATACTTTATAGGTAAAAATCCAGTCTTCCCCTTTTCAACCTATCTTCCTCTTGTACCAATTTGGCTAAAAGTTCATTAAATGACCATTCCAAATTATTGGTGTTGAAGGATATCACAAATGTTTCATATTAGATGGGAAGAGAATGAACCACAAAATGAGAAAAAAGGGAATCAAATATATCAAGGCCTCATTTTTACATGTGAGAAGCTAAATTCCGCTTCTCAAGAATGTGCTTACAAATTCCACTAGTTCCATTGTATTTCATTGCAATTAACTTAAAGAGGAAAGAACTTGCTATAGCTCTGTCAATGGAGATATGTTGATCTTCTATGGATTTTAAGAATTCTTTTGCCATCTTACATTCAAGTATGACACCTTTTATATTAAGAGCAATTCTGGAGAGAATCAACATCTGACACCTTTTATATTAAGAGCAATTTTTGAGAAAATCAACATCCGACTCAAATGATCTGATCTCTCCTACTTTTTTCCTTATTCGGTTTGAGCAGGTGTGCTATTTGAAGGGGGAGCAGGCGGCATCTCCATATAGAGACAAGTTAAGATCTATATATTCCAATGAAAAACTAATCTGATCTCACCATTCATGGATATTGTCTCCTTCCAACATGGGGATAGTCAACATTCTATTCATACCAATTAATCATAGTAATAAAGTAACAGAATAAATAAATAAACTTTCATAAATCACAAATACTAAGCAAATAATAATAACATATTATGAAGCAAGTACTTTTCTTATAAATAACATGTTTGCATCTCCTATACCTATGAGGGATTAAGAAAGACATAGCATGTTAATTAAAGAAAATACTTCTTCATATTGACCTCTATATTAAATTAGGGAGTCCTATGGGATATAACCACTAAGTTAATATATTAGTTACAAACTGGTAATCTCAATGGATATATGTCTTAATTTTGCAATTTTCTCATACAGGGTTAAGACAATAATATGATAATAAACTCTTTTCAATTGCCACATAATTTTAGGCTGTTATGGCTATACCTAAAATACAAATTTAATCAAAATATAATATCAAATCTCATCAAAACATCAAATTTTCATTAAGACTACTATGGCCACATCTGGATGAAAATAAAATTTATTTGATTAAATTTGTCATAAATTAGGGCTGCTATCACAATAATCAATATAAAAATGTAATAAACTTATAAATTATGTATTATCAAAAATACATATTTATAACATGTTAATTTCACAAAATTATGCATATTTAATCATAATTAAATAACATAAAAATAGAGAATCAACATTTATAGCTCTCGAATGACAAAATTAACCTCAAAATTGAATCCAGAGCACCCAAAAATATAAAAAGTTGACTATAAGATTATTAAAATCCAACTTTAAATGACCCCAAAATTTTAATATTAACTCAAGCTATTTAAATAATAATAGAAAATTAACAAAAAATAAGGCAACAACCCTTTTCTTCCCCATCACAATCAAGGCAGCCATGGCTGCCCAACAGAAAAACCCTAGCCACATACCATCGCATCACCGACTCTAGCTACTACCGATGTTGTCTGATAGCAACGCCTGTCGCTTGCGCTCTTTAATGCTGCCCATTTGTAGCGTGTATCCAATAGCCATGGTTGCCAAACCAAAAAAACAGGGAACCCATCCATCTCTATTTCGCCCCATCTCCGCACTGCCCATTGCCCACTGTCTGCCGCCCATCTTACCAACATTATCACTGCCCGTTTGGTTAGGCTAAACACACAGATAGCTGATGCCATGGCTACTAGCCGTCTACCTCATCTGAAAAAAACTCAAATCAAATGGCTACTTTCTAATTAGATTGGACAGGAAAATGGTAGAGAAGGTGTTGACGAAAACTAAGAATAGAATACGCTGGGTGTTGGTCCATTGGGCTGTTCGCTGACGATGGCCTGAACGGATTGGTTAGCTGACTATGGTCAACAATGGCAATGTGCATCCGGCACTCTCTGGTCGGCTGCCATGGTGGCTAGCCGTATCCCCATATGAATTGCTCAAATCAGATGCATGAGATTTTTGGATTTTGGCAGCGATGGTTTAGGGTTTTTGATTGGAGATGATGGATTGGACAACAATCAATGGTTTTGATTTGGGCAAGTGATTTTGGGCGTCTGAGTTTGATTTTGATGTTCTTTTAATCAATTTAAATCAACAAAATTTGGTACAATGGATTCAACACCAAAAATCTTTACAATATGGTAAAATAGATCTTTAATTTGCCTGAATATTGGAAAATCGTTATTATAGAAAAATTGGAAAAACTATAATCTAATTAAATTAACAATCCAAACAACCCAAAACAATCAAATAACCTACACTCTGATACCACCGTTGCATCTAAAAGAGAATAACATACCTATTGCAGCAGAAACTATTGCAAAGGAATAAAAAGCAGATTTCCTTCAACCAAGAGTACCTTATGAAAGAGATTTCGTAAGGGAGTTGTTACAATGGATAGCTCTATTAAAGGGATCTAAAATCCTTTTATAGAAGATGCATAATGTAGTCTCGCACCTATCATAGAAGCTAATTACGCAATACAAAATATGAAGTGGATTAGAAGTGGGAAAGGCCACACAATAAGGATACGCATATGCATATTCCAATAGGATCTTATGTCCCAAAACTAGAACCTTCTAAAGTAGTTTACATGATATCAGAAGAGTTCAACTTAATCCAATACCCATTCCCTAATTTGGCTAAAAAGTCTTTTAGGGATAGAATCAAGCTCATCTCCTCATAAAAACCATCTCCACTACCTACCCTGCCACCTCCCAAAGAACCTACTTTCTTCATAGTTATTCCTCTCCACACCAAAGCCCAACTTAAAATTTAAGTCTTAGATACCCTTCTCCTAGTAGAAAAATACTCTCTGCTAGCAACTAAGCCTCCCAAAATGAACTGCAACCCAAAAAACTAAGATAATAAAAACCAACTACTTCTCCCAAACTTAAACCCATAGGAAACCCAAAACTAACAAACGTCCTATTGTAAAAGCCTTTGAAACTTCCACAAATTAACCAATCTCCTAGTCAACCTATGCCTTCCACCCAACTAAATCTTTCTCCTTCATTTCTCACCCATCTCCAAACCCAAGCCCAAAGACTAGTTACTAAACTACCTATAACCAAACTTGGAGGATCAACTTTCCAAAAACTCCCTAAGCCACCTCTTCAACCCATTACTACCTCCTTACCCTCCTCTATCTCTACATCCTTTACTTTCTTCACCCTTAAATGTCAATCCCCTGCCACAGCCTCCTACCATTTTACTTACACCAAAAACCCTCAACCTAAAGTTGTTATTTCAATCTTTTTGACTTTCCTTATGTATTATCTTTTTTATAAAAGTCTTTTAGAAAATTAAATATTA
>JAYJMB010005636.1:0-11778 GCA_036873735.1 Pouteria campechiana
TATTTAGGAATCAAATAGGTGCAAAAGATGAAGTATTAGGAGAATAAAATATGACATTTTGCATTCTCATCACAAATGATGAAATTTCTTGTAGTGAAATAGTTAATACAACCAAAAGTCATTAGGGAAGATAGAAAAATGCTTTAGCTTGGTGAAGATATAATTCAAAAGCACATAAATGCCATTTTAAATTTTCAATGCGTGGAGTCTTCATGCTTCATCATAAAATTGGATTTGTTGGCCTGTTTTCTCTGTTTCAGAAGGCTTATCTTCCAAATTAGAGAAGAAACATCAAATTTTAGTATTTCCTCAACCACAGAAAATTATTTTTTTACGCTTTTATATTTCGCCCAACAACCCTTAAGTAAGATAAAAATTATTGTGGGAAATCAAAGATTGCTTTTAAAGCTACAAAACAGGTCATAAGATTTTTTTTTTCATTTATACTAGCACCATGTACTTGTATCATACATGTAAATTATTATTTAACATATACATGTAAATAGGCTAAAAAGAATATGACTAGAAGTCATTAGGAAAGATTTAAAAATGCTTGGGCATAGATTAATGGCGTAACTCGAGAGGAGTAGAGCAATAGGATAGGATCTATGTAGTTGATTCTACTCAGGTGTGAAAAAGGCTTCTGGTGATGATATGAATAGCCTCTAAATTAAATTTCTTTCAGAAATTTGATGAAATTTTCGTTGGAGCAAAGGAGTTTTGACATCAACTTGGTGTACCGATTTCGATTTTAGAAGACCAATGGGTAACAATGGCTAAAGCAATATCAACTGTGCTATCAGATATTTCTCATTGACTATGCATATGGCATATTTTTCAACATGCATCAAGCACCTCAGCAATGTGTTCCAAGCTTTGAGAAGTTTTTAATCAGATTTTAATATGTGTTTATGATTATGAATATGAGGAAGAATTCTTAAACGCATGGCATAAATGATTATTGAATATAGACTGACAAAAAATAAATAGTTGAATGATTTATTTCAAATGAAAGAGAAATGGGCTTTGGTGTATGGGAGGAATACATTTTGTGCAAATATGATGACCACAAGGTGAAATGAGAGTATCAATCATGTTTTAAGAAGGTATTTAGACTCTCAGCACCATATATTGTGCTTGTTATAGCATTATGAAAGAGTGGTAGCTGACTTCTGATATAAAGTGATTATGGTTGATTTTAAAATGAGACCAACTACTACGAGGTTATTTATAGACATTTCAATGTTGAAAGAAGCATGAAAAGCATATACTCCAAAATTATTTGAAATATTTTTAAGGAGTACTATGAATTTCTGAAGCTCAAAATTTTGAAAAGAGGTGTGAAGAAGGTACAGGCTTTGAATTTAACTATTTTTCAAGGCAAAATTACAACATAATGATATGTAGTTATAGAAAGTTTGAGTTCATTGGAATACTTTGTACTCATGCATTGAAAGTTTTAGGATTTTATAATATTAAGGGAATTCCTCCCCATTATATTATAAAGAGATGGCATAGAGATGCAAAGGTTGATTTTGTCACAAACAATAGCGGATAAAAAATTAAAGGTGGCCCGAAAAAATGTTGGGAAGAAATATAATGCCTTGTCTAGCAAATTAATTAAAATTACAACTGTAGCTTTAGAATATGAGCACACATATAATTTCAGTCAAAGTTACTGTGATGAGTTTGAATGTCAAGTAATGAAGTGTGCAAAAAATAATGAAAAACTATACGAACAAGTCATAGATGATTCCTCATTTTCTTTTTTGAGCCTATAAAAATTTCAGCTACTAAGGGGATTAGAAAAAAAGTCAATTACAAAGACAATTGCCAGAGGTGACTGTTATGCATTTGAAAATCTTAGTAAGGTGAGATTATATATAATTAAGATTTATATTACTTCATAATATGAAGATGCAAACTCTTTTTTCAATGACAGAGTTCATCAATGACTCGATGGATGGTCAATGGCACAAATGATAGTGAAGAATTAATGAATGTTTATCCTACAAGCAACCATTTAATCTAATAATGAATTTTGAAGCAGCTTAGTCATGAATTTAGCCAGGCCCATGAGAATATTCCATGCGAGGTGCTTCTTTCTTTTATTATTTTTTAGCAATGGATATAAATATATTATACATTAGAATTTTGTTGTAACAATCGTTTATTTATCTTATATTGTTTCATCTCTTACCATATTTTGCTTGAAAATTATGTTTCAAATGTCATTGTTTGCTCTAAAATTATGGTGCAAAGAGAAAAGACGGTTAATACTTTTTTGGTTGAAAGTTGATATATTTTATATTTACATGGTTATAATCATGCTTGTATTTTTCATTGCAACATTATTTATTTTGAAAATAATGAATATTGATATTTTTTGAAATATGCGAAATTGTTACCTTGTGGTATCTTAACCAAGTAATTTTAGAATAATTTGGATTGCAACGAAATGATTAGTATTTTATTTCGTATGATCTGAAATCATTTTGAAACAACTCAGATGTAAGTTGCATTGCAGATATTCAGAATTTTTCTAAAATAATTTAAAGTAGTTTTGGAATGATTTATAATATTACTTAGAATAATTTTCATGGTTTTAAAATTATTTAGAACATACAGGATTTTTTGTAATGATTTAAGATTATTTTAGAATGATCTAAAATATACTAGGATTATTGAAATTTAATTTAAAATAGTTTTTAAAATATTTTTAAATGTATAATTTTTTTTATGATGCTTTAAGATAAATTTGGATTGGTTTCAAGTATATTAGCTACGATTAGTTAGAATTTTTTTCATAATATTTTTTAAAGAATTTAAAATATATAAGAATTATTTGAAATATTTTTATCAAATATAATACAACGAAAAGCCTTTAAGAATAAAAAGGAATTCTTTACATTATTTAATGTTACGTTTTAATTTTTAAGCACATGAGCAATTTTATCCAATGAAAATCTTTTCAATTTCATCTCTCACGAAGGTTGCTGACGAGGAGAGGAGATGAAAATATGTTAAACCGAATAAAGAGAAAACACTCAAATTAACGGGGACTTTAGTTTCCGGTTTTTCCCATGCGTAATGCTTCTACACGCTACTGTCACAAGAACAATGACGTTTGCTTTCTAATCCGCTTCCAAGTAAACCTTGTACGAGCCATCATTTTGTCCTTTTTCTTCTGTTAGGGCTGCAGGGGCAAAAGCTTGGAAGCTCATCTCCTATTTTGCGCTCCTCTCTATTTCCAACCACTAGAAAGGAATCGAAACTCGTAAGTTCTTATCTAAGCCACTGATCTGCTACTTTTTATTTGTAATAGATTTCTGCATCAATAAAAGGAAGGGAATAGAGAAGAAGAGAGGAATATGTTTCATTTCTTTCGCTACAGAAACCTTTTACATCTTAACAACATCCAGGTTCTGAGAATCCGATCCCTCCAAAATCCATTTCGAGAATGCCATTCTGAGACAGGTCGGCCTTCCTCTTTCATTGAATACCTTCAGGCTTCACTTGGGTTCTCCCAAGAAAGGGCTCTCACAATCTCCAAACAGTTAAAACGTGACATAAAGAAACCTGATATAATCCCAACATTCCTCACATCACAGGGATTCACCAAAATTCAAATCAAATCCATCATCAACAAACACCCAACTCTCCTCTACTATTCGTCCCCTGAATCCAGATTAATACCTAAGATCCAATTCTTCAAAGAAAAGGGATTTTCAGAGTCTGATGTGATGGGGCTCATGGTTTCGAATCCCGGTCTCTTCGCCCAAAGCCTTGAAAGAAGCATAAAACCTTTGTTTGATCTCGCCCACAGCATTTTGGGTAGAGATGACTTTGTAGTTGAATTGCTTCGCAGGCCAGTGTTAGGATATAATCTGGACAGCTGGATCACCAATGTGAACATTGTGAGGAGCTGCGGCATCAATGGTCATCGAATTTTGAAAATGCTTAGGAGACATCCACAGATGTTTGGGATCGGACCGTATAAGTTTAATAAGATTGTGGAGATGGTTAAAGAAATGGGGTTCAAACCATTTTTGAACTCTTTTGCGGAAGCAATGATCACAATGGTGGGCTTGAGTCCTCTGTCCTGGAACAAGAAATTCAAAGTCTACAGCAGCATGGGGTGGTCCAATGAAGAGATACTGTCAGCTTTCCGAAAGAATCCGACTTCCATGAGGCTTTCAGAGGAGAAGATTAAGAAAGGTATGGATTACTTCACAAAAGACTTGGGCTGGGATCCTTCTCACATTTCAATGTACCCAACGCTTTTGTGTCTTAGTTTAGAAAAAAGGATCATGCCCAGGCATAGGTTTCTTCAGTTTTTGGCTTCGAAGGGTTTCATCAGTGAAGATAAGATCTTCCATAGGAGTTTTTTGATAAGCGAGCAGCAGTTTTTCAATAAATATGTAATGAGATACCAATCCGGGGCTCCAGATCTATTGAAGATTTATGAGGGTCTAGTTGGGTCAAGGGGACTAAATGCCAAGAGATGAAAAATATTGTAATTTTCAAATCTTTTTCTCATTTTGTTTGTGAAGTTGCTATTAATTTTCTCGTTTAGGACTGGAAATTTCAGGCTTATGAACTTGTGGTTTACTTGTGCATCATGAATATCTGTCTTGTCCCAAATTATCTGAACAAAGGGATTCATCGCAATCCTCTCTTCTTATAAAATCCCAGATCAGTTTAACGAGATTGTCACGCTGATTCATTGGATGAGTTCAAGCTGTCAAGCTGTTTGTTTTCCAAATGCAATCTTTATGACCCGTTGCACTAGATATTTGAAAATTAGAAGGATAACCGAGCATGGGATTGTTGTAGAGGTTCTTGCTAGCCCTTAATGTACTCAAATTGCATTCATGTTTTCTTGGAAAATTGCAAGGAGTCTAGAATTCTTGTGAGCATTTCAGTTGGATACCAGGAAAGTAGGCAGTTGTTCATGTACATTCATGTCATGCATACAGCACTAGTCAGAGGCTTTACGATGATTGAAAATTTCTATGATGCGTGGTCAGGTCAAAAGAGTGGGAAAAGCAAACTCGCGAATTCTGTTTGTGAATTTGCATTTTGGGTGACATATTTTCAAAGATTTTGACCTAAAGTGCCTGGTCCCTTGAGAGTTTTTTCGTGTGTTTGCGTGCGTTTATTTGTCATCTTTGGGCAAAAAAAATAGATTCCAAGTGCTTTTAGCTTCTCGCTAATAAGTCGTCGTTTCCAAAGTGTATTTTACTGTTCTCACTTCCAAGAAGTCAATCTGAAGAAAGAAACTAGTTTTGGAGTCCTGTTTCCAAAACCAACAGCCAGGAAACAATTTCTTGGAAGTCGCTACAGGGATTTGAATATTAGAAATTTAATTTTTTGAGTGATATTTTCATTCCGGGCCCAACGCACTCTTTGTGTGCACATTTGGTTTTGGTTAACCTTACTAGTGGTTGTACTATCCACTCAAAACGCAGCAAGATCTCCCACACGCAAACTTCGTTGTCATTTTTCTCTACCGAAGAATGGTGAGGTCCCTGTCAAAGCTAGTTATCAATAGCAAGAAGTTTGTATTCTCTTCGGGTGAGAATTGTACCACAAATGAAGTTGGATAAAATGCTTCCCCTCTTGTTCATCATATCTACAGATTATAAATAGGAATGAAGCTTAACAACCCACGGATTACAATGCTGAAATGAAGGACATGTCTTAAAACGACTAATAGACCGACGTAGACAAAAATAACAAACTAATCGAAATAACAGGAAAGCAATAATAGCTTATAAACAAAACAACAAATGGATTATTAGAAGGTGACTACATCTTCTGCATATCCCTTTTAACTCTCCTGCACAATTCCCACATATTTAGGATTCTTTCTTACTGTTCGACTAGATTTCCATGGCCTCGCCCACTTTCTCCTTAAGTAAAGAGACGTGAAAAACCAGGTGGATTCGAGAACCCTCCGGAAGTTGGAGTCTATATGCCACCTTGCCCACTCGCTTTTCAATCAAATAGGGCCTATAAAATCGGCTAGCCAATTTCTGGTATGCTCTCTTAAAAACTGTCTACTGCTGATATGGGTTGAGTTTCAAAAAAACCAAATCTCTTTCTTGGAACTCGATGTCACGCCGCTTAGAGTCAGCCACTTGCTTCATGCAGTTACTAGCTGCATGTAGATTGTCTTTCAATTGTCGTAGCAAAACATCTCTAGAAGCAAGGTTCTGATCTACCTCATTGACTAGAGAGTTTCCCGCTTGGTAATGCGGAATTGTTGGAGGCAGTCGTCCATACAAAGCTTGGAAGGGCGTCATCCCTGTAGATGCGTGATAAGCTGTGTTGTACCAGAATTCAGCCCATGGAAGAAGAGAACTCCATTTACGTGGCTGTTGATGAACCAAACAACAGAGATACTATTCCACACATCTGTTAACGACTTCTAACTGACCATCCATCTGTGGGTGGTAGGCGAAACTCATTTTCAGTTGTGTGCCTGATAATTTGAAGAACTCTCACCAAAAATTACTAATAAACATAGGGTCCCGATCACTGATAATGGACCTAGGCATGCCGTGAAGCTTAACCACTCCTACGAATTTTTCAGCCATAGACTTCGCCGTAAATAGATGAATCAAAGTAAGAAAATGTGCAGATTTACTAAGTCGATCCACCACAACTAAGATGGTATCCTTGCCATTGGAGAGTGGCAATCCTTCAATAAAATCCATTGCTATATCCTCCCAAACTCAGCAAGGAATGGGCAGCGATTGGAGAAGACCTGCAGGTGGTAGTGTTTTTGCCTTGCTCTGTTGGCAAACATCACAAGAAGAGACATAATCGTGGACCACTTGATATATGGAAGGCCAATAAAATTGTTGGGCAAGGCGTTTAAACATTCCCAACACTCCCGAATGACCACCTATCTGAGAGTCATGGAATTCACGAAGAAGTTGCTTTACCATAAGGGAGTTTGGAGGTACCACCACTCTGTTTTTGTAAAGGACCAACCCATTCCTCCACGTGTATGGAGCTCTTGGATGTGCAATAGCCAATTTTTGAATTTGGTCCATATAAGGATGCCCAACAATTGCAGCCTTGATCTCCTCCCATATAAGGGTCTGAGGAGTAGATAAAGCATCAAGAGTTGGGCTACCTATTATCCTTAAAAGTGAATCGGCTGCCTTGTTCTCACGACCTGGCCTGTAAAGTATTTCAAAGTCAAAACCCAATAGTTTTGCCACCCATTTCTATTGTTCGGGTGTCACTATGCGTTGCTCCAACAGGTATTTGAGGCTGAGTTGATCTATTTGAATATAGAATTTTTGACCTAGCAAGTATGGACGCCAAATTCGTATTGCTTCAATCATAGCTAACATCTCCTTAGCGTATGTCGACTAAGACAGCTTAGAAGTTCCCAAAGCTCGACTCATGAAGGCAATAGGACTTCTTTATTGAGTTAAAACTGCCCCAATGCCATCACCCAAAGCGTCTAATTCAATAACGAAGGGTTCATTAAAATTAGCCATGGTGAGAATAGGAGTGGAAGTCATAGCTTGTTTGAGAGCATGAAATCCAGCATCCACTTCATCTGTCCACCCAAATTTTCCTTTCTTCAACAAATTGATGAGAGGTCGAGCCAATATTCCATAGTTGCGAACAAATTTCCTATAGTAACCTGTGAGACCTAAGAAACCACGCAACTCTGAAATGTTAGTAGGATGAGGCCAATTAAGCATGGCTTTAATTTTACCTTGATCCACCTTTAGGAGTAACAATGTGACCCAAGTATTCTAATTCTTGTTGACCAAAGGCACATTTGTTGGCTTTGACAAAAAATTGATGATGCCTTAAAATTCCAAAATCTTTCTCAACATGTTCAAGATGCATGGTCCAATTGGGGCTATAGATTAAAATGTCATCAAAAAAGACTAGCACAAATTTTCGAAGATAAGGGCGAAAGATGGAATTCATAATGGCCTCAAACGTAGAGAGAGCATTGCAAAGCCCAAAAGGCAAAACTAAATACTCACAATATCCATTATGAGTACGAAAAGCAGTTTTAGGAATACCTGATGATAGCTGGCCCTTAAGTCCAATATTGTAAAGTAGGATGCCCCATGAAATTCATTTAACATGTCATCTACTATAGGAATGGGAAACCGGTTTTTGATGGTCACAACATTAAGGGCCTGATAATCAGTACAGAAATGTCATGTGCCATCTTTCTTTTTTAATAAAAGAACAGGTGAAGAAAAAGGACTAGTGCATGGACGAATAAGCCCCAATTTTAACATGTCATGAACTTGCTTTTCAATTTCAACTTTTTGAAAATAGGCATACCTGTAAGGTCGTATATTGACTGGTTCAATCCCTTCTTTAAGGGGAATGCAGTGCTCAACCTCTCTAGTAGGTGGTAATTTTGTTGGTTCCTGAAAAATGTCAATATAATTTTCCAATAGCTGCTGCATGTCTTGGTGATTTGCTTGCCATGGCACTTCCTCAAGTGAGTGAAGATAAATGGCAAAAATGGAGCTCCCTTACCTTAATTCTTTGGCTACAACTTTCAATGATGCGGATTGAATAGAACTGGCCTCCATGCCTGCTAGCCTCCTCACTTGATTCTCCCATGTGAACTCCATTGTCATTTTCTTCCAATTGCAAGCCACTAAACCTAATTGTTCCAACCATTATACTCCAAGTACCAAGTCCAACCCAATTAGAAGTAAAGAATAAGGGAAAGAGAAAAAGAAATACCCTGGAGCATGACATGTATGTGCTCAAACCTCTCTTGGCATTGTAGTTTATTTCTATTGGCAACTCGCAAATTAAATGGCTTGGTAGGAACCACGGGTAAGTGAAGCAAATTGACCACCTTATCACTAATAAAACTGTGATTCGATCAGCTGTCAATCAACACTACCGCTTCAAGTTGGCCAATCTTCGTAATTACCCTCATTGTCTCCGGTGTAGACCAGCCTGTGAGTGCGTGTAGCAATATCTCAGGTTCCTAAAGTTCTTCATGTCTGTCATCCATTGGCAACTCATCGGTGACATCTTCTTAGGCAAAGGTGTTGGCACTAGGTGGTCCTTCTAAAAGTAGCAGTTGAGGTCTGTTGCACTTGTGGCCAATACTGAATTTATCATTGTAGTTAAAACACAATCCTTGTGCTCGTCGTTTCTGCATCTCATCCCAAGACAGTCGTCTGACCTGTGTGGTAGGTGACACAAGAGCCGATGATGGAAGAGCTAGAGGTGCTCGGGCTAATGATGATGGCCTTAGGAACTTGCATTGGTGAGAGAGCTGATCATCCTTCATATGAGCTAAATTGATCGCCACCTTCAATGTCCGTGGCTTGAACATGCAAATGGCATCAGAAATTTTAGTCTTCAACCCACCCATAAATGTCCTAATGAGAGCCTTCTGAGTCCATCCACGAACCCGATTTCCCAATCTTTCAAATTCTTATTGGTAATCACGTAGAGAACCAATCTGCTTAATGAGAGGTAGAGCTTTATCAAAGTCCTCGCAATCAAAAGGCCCGAAATGAGCCCAAAGCTCATCCTCAAAAATTTCCCAATTCAGCACTCTCTCTTCCTCCCTGAAGGTCTTGCAAAGCCATTGCCAACATTGATTGGCTTCCCCCTCAAGATGGAACGAAGCCAATGGAACTTTTTGTACGTCCATCATACCTTGATACTCAAAAAATTGAGCAACTCGGTTGAACCACTCCGTTAGGTCATCTCCCGAATACCTAGGGAATTCGAGTTTGGCCATCTTAGATGAAAAGAACAACTAGCCACCATCCGGCTCATTGCGATTGTCCCCATAGTTGTTGCGAGAATGACAGTCATGGTCATTGGAGTGGTTGTGACGAGAAGAACCCTCCTTGTTGGGAAACAAGGCTTTCGAGAGGAGATTGATAGTCTCCTCAAGGTGGTGGAACTTGTTAATGACACTAAGTTCCATCCAGCCCATCCCTTCTTGCAAACCACTGAGCCCTGCCTCTAGATTCTCAATGCGCTCTTTGTTAGTAGCCATTGCAACCAGGCTCTGATACCACTTGGTGAGGTCCCTGTCAAAGCTAGTTATCAATACTAAGAAGACTGTATTCTCTTTAGGTGAAAATTGTACCATAAATGAAGTTGGATAAAATGCTTCCCTTCTTATTCATCACATCTACAGATTATAAATAGGCATGTAGCCTAACAACCCACGGATTACAATTCTGAAATGAAGGACACGTCTTACAATGACTAATAGACTGATGTAAACAAAAATAACAAACTAATCGAAATAACAGGAAAGCAAGTAACAACTTATAAACAAAACAACAATTGGATTATTAGAAGGTGACTACGTCTTCTGCATATCCCTTTTGACTCATTCCTGCACAATTCCCATGACTTGCACTCAACTCACATATTTAGGATTCTTTCTTACTGTTTGGCTAGATCTCCGTGGCCTATCAAAGAAGGTTATCTTTTGAACGGGGGGGGGGCAGAGAAAGTTCCCCTGGGTCGCAAAAGATCAGTTTTTATTCTTAAAAAACAACATGAGTGAGATAACAAAATGTTTTGTAATAAAAAAAATTATTTTTAAAAGCCACTAGATAGGCCATGAGATTGTTTTCATTTATGTTGGCATCATTTACTTCTATTACATGTATAAATTATTTTTAACATATATATGGGAAATAATCTAGTCTAACTGGCGTTCTAACTGTGTAATGTGGCGGGTGAGATCTTGGCCCTTCGTGAGCACTGTGAGTGAGGGAGGAAGGGAGAGTGCGACGTTTGACTCAGTCTCCCAGAAACACAAAACATGTGGTATGAAGGGGGTACGACAATGATGGCTTCAAGTCTCTCTCACTCACAGCAAAATGTCATCTTTCTGCCCTCCATCGCCCTTTCTGCTTTACTTCTATTACATGTGTAAATTATTTTTTAACATATATATATATATAAATTAATTAGTGTACCATAGTACACTATGTCTTATCCTATGACCATGTGGAGGCTTCATAGATTACAAGATTTATTAAATCAATAAAATTTTAACAAAATGCTTATGTGGTAGTATGCTCAAGTACACTAATTAATTACTCATATATAAATAGGAAAAATTGGTTATATGGGTCAACGACAACGTTAAATTATTTTGATGTAGTTACTCTATATTAAGGCCTATCTAGATGGTTATTTGAAATCCAATTAATCTATTAATCTTGTTAATATTCAGTTAATTAAATAGCTAAAAATCATCTCAATCAAAGACTTATATAAGTTATAACAATTAAAATAATTTAAGAGTAAATATTAAACTATTAAACTTGTTTATTTGCTAAAGAAGTTTACGTCCTTTGAATTAAATATCTAAACATTCTAAAATATTCATATATGTAATATAATATTTTTTTATTTCCAAAAGATTCAACTACTATCATAATAATATAAAGAATATATATATATATATATAAATATTTAACATTTTTTTAAAATAAGCATCCAATCAATGACTCAATCCATTACAATTAATAATCCTAAAATTAATATTCAACTTAAAATTTTTGAGTACTGCACACATCCTACTCGGTATTTGTAATATTTTAGTATTATTATGTATGCTTTTGCACCCCAATAAACACATGCTTAACCATCAAAAGATGTACCTAGCATTGTCCAAATTATTATAAAATTAAAAAAATTAGTGTTTGATGAGAATGCAAAATGTCATATTTTATTCTCCTAATACTTCATCTTTTGCACCTATTTGATTCCTAAATA
>JAYJMB010005638.1:0-11778 GCA_036873735.1 Pouteria campechiana
AAATCTGTAATCATTTGATCCCTCTAATTTGCAAAGTAACTAGGGTTTAATAATTTGCTGCTATTGTAATTATTAATTCTTAAAAATAATATTTGACTAAACGAAATACAACCACGTGTGCTTGTGTTGTTTAGTTTCATCAATCTCTACAAATCTTAAAACTGCTATTAGATTAAATCTTTAGCATGTGTCTGAGGTTGTTTAGTAGTTAGGGTTTATTAGATCGCGTATTTCTAATTAGCTATGTTGAAGGAGAGATAGGAAAAATAATTCAAATGATAAATATTCAAAGTATGATTTGATTCATAATTGTATCAATGATCAGTTATGAGATTCTGATGGTGGATGTTGACTTGAACCAAGGTTTTCTTTTCTAGTAGATTTCTTTTATAACACTTTCTTTATTATATTCAAAATTCCCTTTTCTCATTCACATTACATAAAACTAAGTTAGATACTCCTTGTAGGATCAACCCTTACTCACACTACTATAGAAATTTAAAATTAGACCAATGTTCTAAATTTATTTGCCAATGACAGCACACCAGAGTAAGCAGGGAAGCTTCAGATTCATCATCACAAGCTTCGGAATTGTTACAATACACTTCGAAGTCATCATGAAAGCTTTGGAGTTGTCATAGTAAAACTTTAGAATTAACAAGAGACATTTTGGAGTTTATCAAGCAAGTTTCGGAGTTATGAATATGTACTTCGGAGTTAATCAGTCACGTTTCGAACTAATTCAAAAATGCTTTAGAATTTATCAAACCTGCTTCGAAGTCCTCAAAACCTTACTTAGGAGTCAGTAAGTAAGCTTCAGAGTTGTCGAACAATACTTTAGATTTCACCTTTCTGAAGCATTAAAAGTTCAGAAAATCTGAACTCCTCTCTACTAAAGTTTATCATAATTAAGAAAGGCTTACTTTCATTTCACAAAATCTGAAGTAAACTAATCAGAGCATCCAAAATCATTTAAGACATTATTTGTTCACTCGTCTCTTCGGAGTAACTGAAGAAGTAACTTTGGAGCACTAGATAAGAATGTGAATTTAAGAAAAATCAGCAACAAAGTTACAGACTGATACCAGATTGCTACAAAGTCTAACATCTGACAAAGTGTAAGGTGAAGAAAAATATTTTCGAACGTTTGAACACCTTTCAATGAAAGTAATGGAAAAATTTCTCTCAGCCTATAAAAGAGGGATTCAAATGTAAAAGAAGATATTATTGATCATATTGAATATATGAGAAAATACAAGAAGAAAAAGCTTTTGAGCATTCAAAATCTTCCTTCGAAGGTCAACTCCAATGGCTACAACTTTGTCAGAGCTCTCAAAGTCTGAATCACTTCTCAATTAAGGAGTTTGAATCTTTTATTCTTATTGGTTATTTATTTACTTAAAGTTCAAAATTTTATATACAAGTCTGCCTAAGTAAGAGGCATTAATCTATATATCTCGTTTTAGTTTTTGGTAATACAAGTAGAGTACTTGGTGTTTATATATTGAGATAAGCAAGTAGAAAACTTGCTGAAAGGGTACAAGTTCGTTAATGAGCTTTGAAAACCAACAAATTCTAAAAGTTTCTAGTTAGCTTGGAAAATCAGTAAGTTCGTTGATGAGCTTGTTAGAAAACTAATGTGCATTTGATCAGGTTGATCAAGGAATTAGTGGAACCTGAGATCAGTAGAGGAGACTGACTTAGAGAAGTGGAGTAGGAACCCAAGAAGGTCCAAACCACCATAAAAATCTTGTGTTGTGTATTGTGCAATTTACTCTATTTATTCATTCAGCACTTGGATCATTTGATTTGGCCAAAAGTTTTAAAATCTCAATTCACCCCTCACCCCTCTTAAACTACCATTGTGCAAGGGACCAACAGAGTGCTGTCAATCAGCTATGTGAGTTGGTGGTGGGCTCAAGAAAATCCTATTGTATGAGTTATTAGTAAGCTCTAAAAAACTAATAAGTTTGCTGGTAATCTTTGAAACTAGTGAGTTTTCTAGTAAGCTCGTAACTTAGAGGAGTTTTGGGAACACAATGTTTATCCATCTAGAGTTAGAATATAGATGAGTGTTGGGAATACTGCTTACGTCCCCTGGAGCTGAATCCAGAAGAGTATTGGAAGCACTAGTGTATTTCCATTATATAAGATATAGTAGAATGTAAGGCATAATGAGTATGTGCTCTTGGAAGAATGATATAGAGATGAGGTTCCTAAACCATTATAAAAATCGTGTTGTTTGTGTGTGTATGTGTATGTGTGTCTATGTTTATTTATTTATTCTTCATTACTTCATTAAGAATAACATTATCACTCACATCATCACACACACATGATAACCTGCCTAAAATAAGAATGACTAAGAGAAGTTAAATTTGAAGGCGAGAAGTTAAATTTGAAGGCGAAGCAGTCATGATGATCAAACAAATAGATATAGAAATTACATGTGTTGCATCACTTAGCTCATCAATTTTTATTTGGTTATAATTTTTATATGCTCAATTCACCCCTCCCTTCTTAAGCTGTCATTTACAAGGGACCAACAAGTGGTATCAATGTTAATTTTAACTACCAGAAGTTAACTTGTGAAGAGATTTTTATGACTAAATTGTTCCATAATATTCCTGCTTAGGGACAAGTTAATTGCAAACTTTTATGCATTAAATGTTAGTTATAGATTCGAAAAATTTGAAATTCCTATATCCCACTAAACTTGATAAAATATCCATATGTAACTTTGTTAAAAATGATTAAAAAATTATTTTTGATAAAGCTAACAAGGTTTAGAGGACCTAAGCAATTTAATTATATATAGGAGCTACAGAGACAAGACAAGTCAGAAGAATTACTTTAAGGACAATCCGGAGGAGCTGAAGATAATCAAGTAAGCATTTTTCAGTATCTTAGCAATTGAAGAAAATGATGTAACTCTCTAATCTAAATTCTCAAATCTTCAAGAAATTTATATTTGATTTGAATGTTACTTGATTGATGGATGTCATTTGAATGTCGTGCACATTAAGTTACCTATAAAAAATTGTTAGAATATTATTCTAAATTGTTTATACATACTTCATTGATTCACTTATGCATATCATATAAAGAGATTAATCACTCAAATCTTTGTAAATTAATGTCATCCTCTAATCATAAGTAAATCATTATCATACTCTCAAACAATCATACATATCTCGAATCAAAAATAAATTAAAAAACCCCATTATCTCATATCTGCCCATGGTCTCCACTTTGTCTATAAGATTGTCTAAAGCTACTTAATTTGTCTGAAGCTCTCAAGGACATACTCGATAAAAACCTTCTTTAACTTTGTCTCAGACCCACTTCTCATATTCACTACTGGTGACAAAAATTCCCTTTTCAGAAGAAGGCGACTCAAATTTCCACTAATTCCCTCTTCACTCCTCATATTCTTGGCATCATTTTCCTCTGCTCATCTCATTGCCAAAAACCCCTTAAGTTCCTCCACATCAAAGCCCTAAAACCCTTACTGACAGAGATGGTAGATTCAAAAATCATAGAAATGATTTCAGTATCTACATCCAATATAAGAAGAGATAAAGAAGAATCAGAAAAGATGCAGCCACCTCACAGACTAAGGTTTCATAGAAACTAGCTTCTTGAGGTAACATTTCAAAATGATGAACAAAGGTATCATGAGTTTATGAGCAGGTATAACAAAAGGAAGGTATTGAAAGGAAAGGTTATTGATTTTGACTTCTTCAAAGAAACGAAGATGGAAGTATGTAACTGGATAAGTTTACAGGAATGGAACGAATTAATGAGTTAAAAAGATAAATGTTATTCGGGAATGATAAAAATACTTCTTTGCAAGTATGATCATAAGATGAAAAAGTCCTGGATTAAGGATAAGGAAATATATATGTCCCCTGAAAGCATCAAAGAATGCTTAAATCTTCCCATGATTGAATTGCAGATATTTGAGTGGCCAACATCCAAGAAAGAGTTATTTTCACAGCTAACAGAGACAACCACTAGGGACGATGTAAAAAGTCTCAACCCTAAGAATCAAAATATAATTATGATACTTGCACACAATGTCCTAAGGAATAATGTATAAGATTGGAAGTAGGGATAACATTTCAGAAAGGGATGCAAGGACTCTGTGGGCACTAAAAATACAAGAAGAAGCTAAATCTAGCCAAACTCATGTTTGAACAACTTCATCAAGTAAAATAATTAGCAAGACTCCCTCTACTCTATGGAATGGCAATGACCAAAATATTTAGAAAGGTAGAGGCGAATCTATCACATGAAGTACCAGAAGAATTCAAGTACTTTGACATGATTAATAAGTGACACTAAAAAGAATGGGGATATCCATTTCATCAGAAGGTGTGGTCACTGAGAATGCAAAGAAGGTAGGACAACCAAAAAGAATTAGAGAAGAAGAAGAAGAAGAAAGGGTTGAATCAGTCAGAGAAAAAAAGGAGGAAGTCCCCTCGACAGTAGCAAAAGATGTCAACTCATATATACAACTGATGAACTAAATAGAGAAGATGTCAATGAAAATTTCATGACTGAAATGATAAAGAGCTAATACAAGATTATTTTTCTATTGAAGAAAGTACAAGAATGGAAAATGAAGATCCTGTAGTAGAAAGGATAAGAGATGACGAAGAAAGACCAAGGGACCAATAAGAAAACATGTACATTGAAGCTCAGCGGCAACAAAAGTAGAGGTAGCTGCTACACTATCTCCACTTCATTGTCCAAAATCATTCAGACCAACCCACTCACCTTCACCAATTCATCTCATTCCATAAGACCTACAGAGAAGACTCATTAATGTTGAAACATTCTTTTTAGCTCTTAATGCTAGGATGGATTCAATGGATCAAAAACTAGACATTCTAATTTCCTTAACTAAATCCATCAAAGATCAAATACAATCATCTCAATCATTTCTCCGGTCCATAGAATTAGACCTATTTCACCAATCAGGTATACCCATTCCTCAACCTCTCCTTTATTCTCTAACTCACATCACTCACCTTTTGTTCACATAACTCATAACTCTTCAATTTCCACAGCTTCCTCACTTTCTTCTCCATCCAAGTCAGTTGAAGCACTCTCTGATTTAGAAATACCACTCAATCAAATTCTCAAAACCATAAAAACCACCTTAAAGAAAAATACTCATCTTTCATTAAATATCTCTCATAAAACCACTCATTCTCATCACTCTATTACTAGAACTAAGAAATTCAATCCTAGTGAAAAACGAAAAGCACCTTTACATTTCCCAAAAAAAATTTATCTCACTACCACAAAAGATTCTAAAAAATTTGTACCTCCTAATATCTCTATTCCACCACCAATAAAACTTAACAAGAAGATAAGATTAACAGAAAAAGAAATTAAGCACAAACAAAAGAAAAATAAATGTGTTTACTCTGAATTGAAAGCTCAAAATGCAAGTTTTATTTATTTGAATCTTCCATTCCCACATTTTGAAGACCCTGAATTCATAAAACTTAGCATTGATATCATTAAAAGGCCTTTCCCTAAAAACTTCAAGCCTGATCTTCCAAATATAGATGAGTTTATTGATACCTTCATACTAAATTTTCAAGGACCATCATCATCATCATCCACCCCAACTCCTCAAACAAACAAATCCTTATTTGCTAAGACAACTTCGAGAGTATCACCTTGCACTATTCTTGAAGCATCAAACCCTAATTTGTTCTAAGCATCATACCCTCTTTTGTTCTCATATGATGTATATCGACAATGCAGGTTCATGCAGATCAATTCATATTTTGCTAATTTACCTCTACTCTTTCTTGAATTTAATAATCCAAATTATTTTGAGAGGATAAGGATAATTGAACCTAAAGGAACTATTTTCGCAAAATATGGGACTTCACCATCCATCCAAACAACTTCTTCATCCAGTATCTCACCTTCTCTTCTTACTTTACCCAATCGTCATCCTTCCTCGAGGTTCAAAATTCCAATTACTAAAACTAGGAATTCCATTTCTAAACCTTCAAAAGTTGATGACTCCTTAGAAAATTACAAACATATTAACCCTCTTCCTAGAAGTCATACTTTATAAAAAAGAAGGATGGCAACCAATGCTAAAGTCATTGCTCAAGGAAAACCTCTTCCTTATCCATATTTAGCAGATCCTAAATTTTAACTTTACCTCAAGGTTGTCAATTACAAGGAAAGCACTATACAACCTAAGGACAATGTTTAGACTACTAAATACATTGTATTTTGATTTTGTCTATATCTTGTAAATTTACTTTGCATATCAATGAAGTATGCACTATTAGAATGCCTAAATGTTCTCAATTTATAGCTTTTCCATATTGTTTGAATATTATTCCTTAAAAAGTTATTCATCTTTTTGTTATGATAAAAAGGGGGAGAAATATAGAAATATACTTGAGTGAAAATTGAATAGATCATAATACAACAATATAAAGTAAAAATCATAGTACCTACTCAAGTGGAGCCGAGACCTAAAAATGTGTACTAAGTTAGGGGGGAGTCATAATATATATATGCGTAAATTTCTTGTGCATTTACAGTTATAAATATTTTTATTCTCTTTGAAAGGTATTTCACTAAAATATTTTATCCTTATCAAAAAGGGGGAGAATGTTGAACCAAATAGTGCATACGGCAAACAGCTAAGTTTTGATGATAAGCAACAACATATGAGTGAACATGTGTGGTACTGACAATTGTGTTCCCAAGCATGGCAGAAACAGATATGAGCATACTAGGAAACAATTCAAATGAAGTGCATAGCATACATAGAGAATACATTAACAAGCATAATCCATTGACTGAAAGAAGATAAGAATAATAAAAAAGAATGGCATTGAAATATTGAAAAGAAGCCATCAAGTATATCTATAGCTATGAAGTTTAAGCCTCAATGAGCGATCAAATAGATCTTCTACAGATAAAATAAGTACCTGAGAACATATGTCTAAGAAAAATTCAGACAAATCATTCCATGGATAAGTCAGATAAACTGCTTATAATCAACACTTGTCCGCAACATAAAGATGAATTCAATTTGTAGAAGCAGAGATGAAATAGAGCTAAAAACAAACAAATGAAGAGCTAAAATGAAGTCAAAAGCATTTATCTCTAATAAAGTCTATATGAAACAAAAAAAGAGTAAGGGACTTGTTTGTAATTTCTATAGAAAATACAGAAGATAAAGTAGAAGCGACACAGCAGCAAAAGAATAACTTTGTCTACCGTCTTCATTTACAAGAGTTGTCTGCCACTTGCAACAGACAAACCATCAGACAACCACTGAAGAAACAAGTCATCTATAGCTCAATGAGTCCTCTGTTACTTCTAAACAAACAACCTATCATATCAATGACTAAAAGGAGGATTCGTCTGCACACCACAACTCTATCTATCACTTATGATAAACAAACCAACAAACGAACCATTTGAAAGACTTCGTCTGTGGTCTACAACTTCGTCTACAGATTTTAACAAACGAACAATAGACAAAGTCATTTCTTCTATTAGGGAAAAAGCCTTGTCTACTAAAAAGATTAGTCTGCTACATACAACAGACAGAGCCACTTCGGCTGATAAAAAGAAACTTTGTCTAGTGAAAGTCACTATCTAATGTAAAGAAGTTTTGTTTGTGCCATAAAGATCATCTGGTACTTATAATAAACAAAGATACTTTGCCTGATGAAAAAAACTTCGTCTGTTAAGAGAATGTCATCTTATGAGCAATAAAGAAGAACTTCATCTGCACTTCTACAATTCTTCTGTTACTTGAAACAGATAAACTAGAAGATGAAGTAAAATGCTACAATGGTCTTTGACAAAATCACAAAGATGAAGTTGTCTATTATGTGGATCTACTTAGAGTCACTTTGTCTATTACTTACAAAAGACAAATCTAAGACATAAACTAGACAAAGTTCTTAGATAAAATATGGCATATCATGAAGAGTAGAAGCCACCTATACCAAACATCATTGACTGCACTCTTAGATTAAGAGTTCACTCAAAGGAGATTTTATTAAGCATACTGGACAAATCAAGCTTAGTTGAAGATGGAAAAAAATTCAAAAAAAAGCAGTCTACACTCTGATAAAGGTTGCAACTTTTAGAGGCTGCATCCATTTAAGCTTAATGGGGGTCTTTCCAAAATAATGAAAGAGTCGGTCAAGGAGAAAAGTCTTTATTCGGTATTTGCTAAACTAGAAAGACATCTTCTTTAAGAATAGTGTTGCAAGCTTTCCAGCTACAAATGAGTTTCTTAAAAAGATAGCTTTTCAATGGGAAAAATCAAAACGGTCTTCAATATTCAAAAGAAAGCCAACTACCTCCAATGGGCAAAAATTTTTGAAGCAATATAAAGGTAGTGTAGTGTCAACGAAGAAGGTTAAGAGAGCTGAGAGAGAAATCAGAACAAAGCTTAATCAAGTAACATCTCTCAATTAGACTACGTTTCCCCCTAGATAATCAATTTGTATTGCACTAATAGAGAATGAGCATAAAAGTTCTATATTAATCATACATCTATAGTATTAATATCTAATGAGCTTCAACAAGATATCATTTTATATGTGTTCAAAATATGTACAATTCAACCTAGTAAAAAAGTAATGTAAGTATAAAATGAGTGTTGTCAATCAGCTATGTGAGTTGGTGCTGAGCTCAAGAAAACCATATTGTATGAGTTGTTGGTGAGCTTTGGAAAACGAACAAGTTTGCTAGTAATCTTTAAAACCAATAAGTTTCTTAATGAGCTCGTAAAATCAGAAGAGTGTTGGGAGCACTATGTTTATGCCCTCTGGCGCTGGAATCCAAAAGAGTATTAGGAACACTGCTCATGCCCCCTAAAGCTGAAATCCAGAAGAGCGCTAAGAGCATTAGTGTATTCACATTATATGGGATATAGTGGAACCCAAAGCACAATGAATATGTGCCCTTAAAAGAGTGGATGTAGGGATGGAGTTCTCGAACCACTATAAAAATTGATTTTGTTTGTGTGTGTGTTTGTTTATTTATTTATTTTATTCTTCATTACTTTATTAAGCATAACATTATCACTCACATCATTAGACACACACACAATAACCTGCCTAAAATAAGAATGGCTAAGAGAAATTGAATTTGAAGGTCAAGCAGATATGATGTTCAAACAAACAAATATGAAAATTACATATGTAATGTATTACTACTTTTCCTTAGCTCATTAATTTTTATTTGGCTATAATTTTTATATACTCAATCCACTCCTCCCCTCTTGAGCTATCATTTACATGGAATCAACAGGTGCTATCTCACTTTTCTTAGAGTCCAGGTTAGAAATCTGTCTGAACAATTACACCCAACTGATCCAGGGAAGCCTTGAGCTTGATCGCCTTAACTTGCCCATGATATCCAAGATGCAGAAGCCCAGGTTCCCTTTCTGAAAGGAATTATTGGGCAGAAGGTGCAAAAAGAGGGTCTCTGATCACAGGCAGACCACAAAGGACACTCAAATCCCACAAGGTAATACTCATTTCACCACAAGGAAAGTGAAAAGAGTTGACGACTGGAGATCAAAATTGTAAAAAGCCATAGATTGCCTCTATATGTTTGTGGAATTGACCGCATGAGCAAAGAACAACATTATAAATCCCAACTGATTGGAGAAGTTCTTTATGTTGGGTTGTGACATGCTTCAACCCAGGACGAAGGAAGTCGTTATTGACAAGCAGCCTTGAAATCAACCTCTTTCACCCTCACTAGTAAACTAGTATTTGAGAAGCGACTTGCTCTTTTAGCAAGGGGTTTCAACACAATACTCATGTGGGTCTTTTATTTCTCAAATAGGAGACAAGAAATAATCATTGAATGATCCACTCTCGTCATAATACGCAAAAGCCCTCGCCAAAAAAAATCTACTGGCTATGCCTTCGTTTCAGATAAATGAAGGGTTGGAGCAAAGGAAGAATAAGCGACCTTAATTCTTCTTGTGTACCTAGAGAAATGGCGAATAGGAGAATGCCCCAAGTCATTGGTATCAAAACCAGAGAGTTTTTACCTTCAAAACTCCATGCCTTCGAAACTCCACATTGTTCCAAATGAAGAGACCATTGTCTGCATTCTTGACCTTGTAGAATGTTATTTCATTTTTGAACCGTTGATTACTGTCCTTTGGTGCCTTCTTCTGTTAGCAACATAATGGGTGAGGTACTGGTGTAGGAAGCTCGCCCTCCTCTAAGTTGCCTCTCAATGTTGTTACATCTTGTCCACAGGCAGTACTAGTAAAAGGAAGATCAATGTTATCTAGATACATAGATCTCTTATCTCTAGTCGGAGAATCACTAAAATCTACTCAATCAAGAGACAAGGCAGATGGTGAAGGGGCCACTCTATTGTTGGGATCCATGATTATCAAAGAAACCACAAAATGAGTTAATGAAGTGGTTCAAGAGAAACAAAGTAGGAATTTTTTTGCAAAATGAAAGAAAGTATGCTTTCTACAAGAGATCAAGATAAGAAGGATGAATGCAACAAAGCACATGAATTCTTAAAAATTTTTTAACCCAATTTTGAATTTTTAAAATTTTTTCAGCCTAACTATGAATTTTGGAATTTTTTCCAACAAGTAATTGATTTTTGGGGCTTTTCAACCACAATTATGAATTTTTGGGATGTCTTCCAACATAATCTTGAATTTTTGGATTTCTTCAGAAAAATTATGCATTTTCAGCCTTCTCCGTCCCGCTGGACTTGTCAAGCAAGGCAACTTGCATGGGCCTGTTCTCTCTTGCACGCGGGCCTTGTTCCAACTAGCCCGTTCGAGCCGTGGGCTCTGGTTCTCACCAACGCGCTCGATCTGTTGGGCTCTACTTCCGCCAGCCCACGCAAGCCGCTGAACGTTGTTCGGCCGAATTCACGACCAAGAGATGTCGTTTTCATTGGGACAGAAACCATCTTCTTCCCCAGCTATACTAGATGATGGGATATTACAGTAGGCATCACGAAATCCTTGAGGCGTGATGTTTACACGAATGGTTCAGTTAGTCAACTGCCCTTCTACTGCAGATAAATCTTTCAGTCCAGCAACATTGAAAAAAAATGTTGGTCGTACACAATCATCTCAAATATTCGTAACATTTGTCTACTGGAAGAAATGAGAACAAAACAGATTGCTCGTAGTTGCTGCAGTTATATTACCTCGCTCGAATGAAAACTCCTTTGGAGTTCTCCTAAGCAACGGTGAAGACAGCCCTGCGATTCAGTCTCGGGAGAATATGCACATGAACGAATTAATGGAAGACAAAGTTGCTATCCGCATTTACCAAAATAATGGCTAAGTTGCACAGTTTGCTTAGCATGAGCAAATCGGAAGATGGCAAAGGGAAGTAAAGGATAAACCCCCCCTCCGTCCAGCAAGAGAAGGGAAGCAAAAGAGCCCTTAAAAAGGACCCGTCAAGAGTGGTGAAGAAATCCATCTTTTGTAGCGGTTCTTGTGGAGTTGAGATGAAGAAGACGATGGCATTTCTAAGTAGCTTTACAGGCTGCTCAACAGATAGCCGTTGCACTTAGCAGAGGCAAAAAGGAAAATGCAGAAAAGGCCACTGAAAAGGTTTCTTGAAATGGAAACAGAGGCGTTTTGCAAGAAATTCAAATAGATGGTCAAGATCCTGGAGGGCCCACTGCTCAAGTAGTTCAAACGGAGTTGGTTTCCATGATTAAATTAATGGCATCCTGATTTTCTAAGATACAGGAGCG